>VWZG01010791.1:259124-344070 GCA_013396735.1 Grallaria varia
GGGATGGGGTGGGGTGGGATGGGATGGGAAAGGACAGGACAGGAGCCCCGGGATCATCGAGCCCAGCCTGGCACCAACAGCATCGTGTCAGCCAGACCAGGGCACCAAGTGCCACGGTCGGTCTGTCCCTAAACACCCCCAAGGGCGGTGACTCCGCCACGTCCCTGGGCACCCCTTTCCAGTGACCAGGAAGTTCTTCCTGATGCTCAAACTGGCAGAAGGGAGCAACCCCCAGTTCACCACAGCCTCCTTTCGGGGGGTTGTAGAGGGCGACAAGGCCTCCCCTGAGCCTCCTTTTCTCCAGACTGAACACCCCCGGCTTCCTCAGCCTCTCCTCATCGTTGTGCTCCAGGCCCTTCATGAGCTTCACTGCCTTGAAACAAGAGTAAGGCCATGAAAGAGTTAACTTAGTTGGTAAAACACCTTGCTCTGCTAAACCAGGAGAAAAAAATTTGATGTTTGCTCTGCCTGTTCTGCTAGAAGAACACGGTAAAATTACTGGTTAATACCTTGTTCTGCTCTGCCTGCTGGACCTAATCTTAGAAGAATCAACCCAGTGGTCATAAATTAAGACAAGGTATACATTTGAATAGGGAAAAATGGCTTTTAGCCTGTAGTTTTTGCAGGCTTCAATAACCAGCTCACTAACAAAAGAAACTGAGGAGGTCCAAGTGAGGCAGAAGAGCAGACGACCCCCAGAGTGAGCCTGAAGAGCTGAAATGACCACCCAATATTGATGCCAGGAGAAGAATCTGGAAAGCTCTGCCCCAAGCCCCACTTGGACTCTGCCTAGACCCTGCCTATCATGTGTGATTAGATGTTGAAATTGTATGATTATGCATATTCAGATGATGTAATCATGTATGTAGACTGCATAAATTACTTTGCTTTTCATTGATGCCTTTAGGCAAGTCTGTCCAGTGTGAACTGGCTTGCGTCCAACGTTGTCAATAAATACCTTGCTGCTAAAAGATCCAAAATTCTCATAGCAGTACCTTTTATTCAGAGGTTTTTTGGCATCAGCCCTTCTCTGCAGCACCCCAATGTCCTTCCTCACCCCCCCGTTCCCCCAGCAGGGCCTGGACGGCACCACCGTGGGTTGTGGAGCTCCTCGCTGCCCACACCCATGGCCCTCAAGGACTCCTTGCCTGGCAAAGATCACCCTTCCACGCTTGCATCCCTTTGGCTTGGGTGCTTTTCAAGCTGATCTGACCCTGGGAGAGCACTTCCCCTTTGCCCATTATAATACATTGGAAACGCCCCTCCTTCAGGCCTCCCTCGCTGGACAAAATGCTCCTTGAAGTGTTGAATGTGCTGAAGGAGGCAGTCAGCGCCCCACAAAGTGCCTGTATCCCTGCTTTGGGTGCAGTTTGGAATGACAAGAAGTTCCACCTCAGCTTGAGGAAGAGGGTGGCAGAGCACTGGAACAGCTGCCCCAGGAGGTCCTGGAGTCTCCTTCTCTGGAGGCATTCCAAACCCACCTGAACCCATTCCCGTGTGTCACCTGCTCCAGGTGACCCCACTTTGGCAGGGGCGTTGGACTGGATGATCCCCTGAGGTTTTTTCCAACCGTGCCATTTCTGTGATTCCAGGAGCTTTGCACCCTCGCCCTCCAGCTCATGTGAGCCCAGGTGCTGTTCCCCATCCCAGGGGACCACCATGGATCACCATGGATGGATGCTGTGTGTCCCCACAGGACGCCCACTGACCACCCCTATGTTTGGAGAACATCAGCAGTGTAGGGGCTGCAAGGGGAAAGGTTTGCCTTTAAAAAGGTGTGCAGGTGTTGCAAAGCTTGCCTGTCCTCAGGAGCTGATTAATGGCTTTGCAGATGTACAGCAACCTAGTTGCGTTGGCACAGCTGCCAGAACCTGTCATTCTCTTGTCTTTTTTCCCCCCTTTTTTTGGCTTTTATACTAAGCTTCAGTCCTCTTAAATCAGAGGGCTATTCTATTTCTGTGATCCAAGGCCTGGATCAGCACTGCAGTAGTTTTATGAATGCCAGCGTGCAATGGTCTAAGAAAGTTTCTGGTCCTGGCACTTTGCAAGGAACCTTTTCTTTTTCCTGTGGGGAAAGTGAGGCCATTTGCTATGGTACAAAACCTCTGCTTCCCCTCATTGATGAAGCCTTTCACTACAGTATGAGCTGTAGAGGAGGATTGTTTAAGTCTTCCCCAAGGAGCTGCAAAAGGCACCTTTGGGGCCGTCATGGGAGGGTGGGGCAAGAGATTGAGGCACCTGCTTCAGTCACAGAGACATGCCACGATGTGCACAATGTCTGTGTACTCAGGATGCAGAGCTAGACACTGAGAGACCTTCTGGGAAGGCTGAGGAAGCTCAGGACACTTGTCCTCAGGGACATGACCCCAAGGGTATCTGTAGCACCTGTCTCAGAGAATTTACATTACTACTAATGTGAAGAATTTTTGTCTCTGATACGTTTTTTGATAATTCTACATCTCTCTGCAAGATTTTGTTGTGTCTTTTCCTTTCTTATCATCATCTCATGAAAGTTTTTCCCCGCGGCAAAGCAAGTCCATCATCCTTTTTTTCTCCCAGCCACTGTTTTTTGTTCCCTTGGCTGGGTCAGTGGTGGTGTCTGTGGGGCACTGGCAGCAGCCAGATCAGCAAACTGGTTTGAGCTATCAAATTAACTCGAAGATTAAAACATCAGGTGCACTCCACTTGCATAATAGTACAACAGTTGTGCTCAGACAACCAAAGAGGATGGAGTCTGGGGACAGGCCTGGCTATGAATGAGAGGACAGTGGATCTTCAGGCACAAATCCCAAGTCTAAGTCTGCAGGGTTAGAAAAACTCACTGTGTCAGTTCTTGTGCTTACTTTAAATCCTCATACATTTAAAATAGTTTTACATGTCTAATTCTCACTGCAGGGTTAATCCAGTCCTGTGGGCTCATTGGGCATCTGTGGGATTCATCCTACAGTTTATGGACAAATGAGATTTGGTGTCTGGGAAGCAACAGAGCTCCTTTAAAAGCCAAGACTATATTATTTTTTTATCTTTTAAATGGATCCACAATGAATAGTTCTGAACTGTAAACCTTGGCAACTGCTGAGGGAATGGAAACAAACCTTAACTGCACAGCTTGACATGTACTGGGCAGAGATTAAAAAAAAAGGGTGGTGGCCAGCACCCTTATTTTTCCATTGGCACAGTGTCCCTGTGCTTCGGCGGAGTCTCTGTGGGGATGTGTTCATGCAAAGAGCTCTCCCCTTGCTGTTCTCCTCAGAGGGAGCTGCAGGTTTCTGTGTCGTGTCCAACACTAAGGTCTGACACAAATACAGTCTGTGCCACCACCTTGCACCAAACTTTGGTGACTGTGGGCAGAGACAGGTGCCATCCCACTGGAGACACACTCCTCTTGCTATTGCCCCTTGACAGCTATTCTGGGGTCTTTTGTCCTGATGGAGTCCTTCCTGTTGCTCTTGAGCAGCTGCTCATGATGATGGGCCTGTGAAGGTCCTGGTCACGAGGGCTTCCAGCCATGCCAGACCGAAGATAAGTAGGCAAAGCAGACAAAAAAAGGCAGAAGCAATTAAAATAGGTTGAAAACCTAAGTGGAGGCAAGAGATGTTGTTGCTTAGTTGTTAAATTTCAGATTATGGCTAATTGTCCTAGAGCTGTGTCTGGAGTTAATCTTATTCACTAATATTGGACATTGGAATTTAAACAATGGATTGGGAATGAGACTCTTGTCTTCCATGACTAATGTATAACCTGCCAACTATGGTGCCAGAAAAAGAGAACATCATCACTAATTAATTTGATCGTGGCTTCAAGCTATTTAAATGTAATAGTTGCAATACCTCGTTATGAATAGCAATTAGAGATCCCCTTGCTTGCCTTTTACTGTATTTCAGTTCATCTGTCAAGCTGCATGTGAATCATTAGAGGTTATTTATGACTAGATGAGCTGCAGGGATTAAAACCAGAGACTCACTGGCATACAGATGATAAATATGACATACTGAAACCATAAAGAACACTTTGAAATGTCACCATAGTGCACCTTCACTGGGTACCCTCAGAAGTACTTCAGATGCCCTTGAGGAGCAATGGATAACCCAGACCTGTGGGAGGAACTTTGTTCTTCCAGAGAATTGCTGTGTAGGAAAAATGGGCTGGGAATGCCATGAAAAAGCCTTGCATCAGATAAAAAAACAAGTTACCAACACAGTAGGGGCTAAAGCTGCGCTTCGTATAGGACGTTGTATGACATCTGTCTTTGGTTGTGTGCATGCACAAGGCCACCCTTACCTGCAGCTGCCCCTCAGCAGTAAGTGGAATGAATAACATTGTTTTTCACTTCCTACAGACACGATTCTAATATGTACTACAGCAACATCCTAACATTTTAAGTTTTATTGCTTAGGAGCTTTTACAAAGCCAAAATTGAATTCAATTAAGGCTTGCTCTTGTAGGCAGATCTCCTGTACCTGGTCCTGTAGACTGCCTTACCAGGAAATGGCAGACTGGCATGCTGACCTGTCCTCTGTGACAGCCTGGAAACCCAATTACTACTTGAAGAACTCAGTGTTCAAAGGGCAGTTTAAATTGCCTAACAAAGTGATTGTGCATGAAATGTGCAAATGGCACATAGCAGCACTAATTTCCATCTTGCAGCTACTCTGTGTACAAAATCTGCTCCACTCCAGCAGCAGCAGCTGCCTTTGCTGCCTGAATGTTGGCATTCTGACAATAATGTCAAAGTGCTGGATACCTGAGAGATAAGCAAAAATATTTCCATCCTTGATTTTTTTTTCTCCTGCTCCCACTACGTGACTCTAGCTGCAACATCCACCTCCATTTGGAATCTGCACATCCAAACCTCTGAGCAGAAGGCTGCCTGGTGACTTTCTAGCAAGGAAGAAGAATAGCAAAAGTGTCAGAAGAAATTCTCCCCTCCCATCAGCAGAATAGTTTCAAAGTTGGCTGTAACCATGCCAACCCTGGTTTGTATTTTCCAACCTGAGCTCTAACTCGGATGCAAAGCCTCCACAGTGTGCAGTGGAGGCTGGCCGATGTCCTGAGCTGTGGTCTGTGCTTGAGCTGCCCAGCTGCTAACAGGTTGTTCCAATAAACATGTGCTAATTGGGAGAGTGGGCAAACTGGAAATTGTGCTGATGATAAACACCTGGATATGCAGCCTAACTCATGAGTATCAGGCTTATATGTAGTTTGGCTGAGCTTCAGCACGTGGTCAGATTTCAAGATACACATGCTTTTGTTTGAAATGTGGATGTTCATGCCTTTCTCAGTAATGATTGAGTACAACGTGATAATTTCGGCATTAACCACTAGATGGTCCTCTTTCTCAAAGAAAAGAATAGCTCTAAAATAAAGCTAGTCCTGGCTTTTCTCTGAACCTGAATAGTAGTAGAGAACAGTTTCAGTGTAACGCTGAACATAATTAAAAGTTTCATGTAGTTACTTGAACTGACATGGTTTTCTGAACAGGTTTGAATACAACTTTTCATGAATCCTCCAAACTCAGTGCAACTAGGCCTCTTATCAATCATCAAATTCTTCCTAGTTAGTATCAGTTAAGAATTTCCACCGCTAGGCAGCACAAGGGTCAGTGTTATCCCCTCCTCTCATTCAAGGCTAAGCAAAATCAGACCAGCAATCTTTTATTTCACTTCCCACAGAGAAGTCATGCTCTACCCCACTACAGCAGGCTGGGCAGATGCATGGGTCACAGAACAGTGTTTGGCATTTGCAAACTATTCCCAGGCTGGTATGTGAAACAATGGGAATGGTGGGCTGGGAAAAAAAAAAAAAAGGTCTATGTTTCTCTATCTACATCAAATGTCTGTGCTGTTAAGGTTTTTCACCTTCGATTTATGGGCGGCTCCTACCAGCAAAAGAAGTACAGGAAAAAAAAGGAGCTTTGGATTAGTTCTTTGAGCAAACTAAATGGTGATGTTTGGCATCCAAAGTTCACTGGTGGCCTCTGGTGCTGTCTTGTCAAAGAGTATTTCTCTGTGACAGGCTCTCTGGACTTCATCCTCTGGGGTCACTCCAACCTCAAGGCGATACCTTCTCATTACCTCCCTTCATCCCCCTCACTATTTCCTCCCCAAAAGCCCAACCTCTCTGTGAGCTTGGGGAGTTGCTTTCCTCCTCACAGCCCTTCACACCTTTTGATTTAGTTGCATCCCACAGTGTTTCCCTGGTCAGCCATCAGACAGAGACACTGAGACACTCCAGCCCGCAGCCAGCATGGCCTGGCTTCTGCTTCCCATAACCTGCACAGGAATTTTCATATTCAGGAGTCCTTGGTTCTATGGGAGGGAGGGAAGTGATGGAGACCTGAGTCCTTCCCAGGGATCTTCTACAAAGAAGACAGTACGTACCCAGCCTCTCACTCAGAAAAAGGAAAAGAATGGAAGTTTTAATGGGAAACTTCTAGATCTTCACTACAGATCAAGCTGTCCTCTAGATGATCTTTCTGGTTCAGTCTTTCATGACCCTCTTTTCCCTGGCAGCTCTTTCACAGTTCCCCCAAGTCTAAGTGGCTTTCACGTTTCTGTGCTGCATGAGCTGACTTGCTTTCCTCAGCCAGAGCAGAAGCCCTGCTATGAATGGGGTAACAAAGTAAAATGAAATCACAGCTGCCTGAAAAGAGCCTGAGAAGCCAGGATGATTTCTATGGAGCTTCTAAGAACTGTACATAGCACTGTGGTAGTTCAGTTGTGGTCTGGTGGAAAGAAATTATGAAATCCAACCAATGAGGATGGAGTAAAATAGTATTTTGGTAAGAGAAATGCCTGATGAGGCTCATTTAAACAGACTGTCGCATAATTTATTAGTCTTCATTGCTAAGAACATTTTATAGTAGCCTTTTATGAAGTCAGAATGACTGAAAATGAAAGTACTTGAATGAAAGTAAAAATACAAGTCCTTGAAACTGGCAAGGGGTGTGTCCAGAACAGATGAACAGCCTTTAGTGCCTGGTAGTGATCCTTTATGTAACTGAGAAAGAGCTGTGAAGTCCTTGGCACAATTTTGTGGATGCTGAGAATTTACATGGGTCCAAGAGGCAATGGTGAAAGGGAAGTAGTCCATGCAGGGCTACCTACCACAAGGAAACATATGGCTTGGGAAGCCTCTGGACCTCAGGGCTCACGGGTCTGTGAGAAGACATTAGTGGTCAAAATGTCAACATTGGGGAGTGCTTTTAGAGTTTTCCATAGATGGCCTTTGCTGTCCACTGTCAAAACCAAGATACTGGAGTAGATCAACCTTGGGCCGGAATGAAGGTGGATGATCATATTAGAGCATTTTAAATGCTGGCTTTCCTAACAGTGATTTTTTTTTTGTTTGCTTGTCTGTTTGGTTTTTTTGTATGATGTATCATTTTGCAGGCAGCATTTACCAATAAGCAAACCATGTTAACATGAAGACATTGAATAATTTTGGTTTATGTAGTAACTTCCATGTAGGTGACAATCTGTGAAAATGATCTGGGCTATTGAAAGGCTCACATTGCAGTGTCGGCAAACCCAGAAAGAGTAAATGGGATGAAAAAGACTTTTACTTCTGTTTTAAGACGTTAGGGTCACTATCAAAACAACAAAAGAAGACAGAATCCTGCATACCCCAGAGGAAAAAAACCCTTTAGTCCAGCAACTGCACACTAGACATTGAGAAATGATACCCACATTCTCTTGTCAAAATAAATGTGAAAAGCAGTAAGGAAAAATATCTATGATGAGAAGCCACGAAGAGTTTTCCTTATTAAGAAGATACCCTCTGCACGCATGCACACAAAATTAGCACGGCAGAGGCACAGCCACTGCCTGGTTCTTGGATACAGATTGATTTTTAGGTAGGGAGCGTTTGCAAGGTTCAAAGGGAACATGCTAAAAGGAGGCTTCTGAGGAAAGCATGTATATCTATTATTGATTGTATTAGCTGTAAAAAGACCTTTTATGCCATCATGGACTAGAAGTGCTCTTCATGTTTTGTAGTTGTAATCCTGAGTAGTCTGAGTAAAACTCTTGAAAACTTGGATGAGGAAGACACTTCTTTTAGCTGTTACTAGGTAGAAACTGGAGAATAGAAAGTATTTCTTAGGCTTCTTTACCATTTTTGTTCATACATACACCCATAAAACAAATTATTACCCAGAAATTAGAAATTTGCTTTAATCTCCATAATCAGTGACCATACTCTCCCAAGTGTTGGTGGGCTGGTCATCTACTTGATCCCTGGATGCTGAGCAAGACGAGGGCCAGGCAAAATACTGATCGTGCTTCCTCGTAGAAGTACCCAACGAATTGGCCCTAGGAAATAAAATAATCTCATTTCTTTTGGGGAGGTGGCTGCAGTGAAATAGCAGTGCTTTGAGGTTTTCCCAACTGGAAGCATCTTTATAGGCAACCTGAACAACAGATTTGCTATTGAACTTCTTCATCCTAATGGGATTTTGGCATTTCCTATCCAGTCTCAGTTTACGGACAGGGTCAGGCCTCGAAGCCCCCTTAAAAATTGTTTCTTCAGGTAGTCAGTCTCAGCAGGAGTGGAGCACAACCCTGTGTCTGTGAAGAGAGAGCCTGCAGTTCCCAGACAGCCTGGTAATGCTTCACATCTCAGTCTCGCTGCAGGGTGGTGCCCAAGGAGTGAAACACCTGCCGGTTCAGCTGCTGCTCCTCTGCAAACCTTCACGGTAAAAACATAGTCTTAACTTTCAAAGCAGCGAGGTCTGCAACAGCAAGGTTGTGATGACACCTTAGCCAAGAGGCAGAGTTAAAAATAAGCACTCAGAAGAGATGCCTGTTGTAGAAATACAATATTGCTCGAGATGTTAGCCTCATGCAGGTGAAATTTCCTCTGCCACTAAACTGGTGAGCGCCTGCTTAAGCACTGAATCACAACTGATTCCATTGGCTCCTTGGGTGCTGTGCTGCAATATGACCTAAAACTTATACGTGGGTGTGTTGACCCCACCTGTGGGTTCGGGGCTTAATGAAACAAGAGCTGCCATCAAGCAAGATCCCAAGCCAAAAGCAAAGATGGGACAACAGCAAGAAGAACAAGGGCTGGGGAAGGAGCGTGTGGACTGACTGTTCCAGGTTGCTGCCCTTGAGAGCTTCCCACTGTCTCCTCTTTCTGCCCATTCCTCATCCCCAGCCATGAGTGTTTCCCCCCTTCAGACAGACCGTGTCAGATGGGCAGCACAGAGAGCTCAGCTCTCCGTTGCAGAAAGCGTGGCAGCTGCTGCTGCTCCTGGCTGCCTGGTCCCCCCATGCACAGGGACATGGCAGCAGCCCCCTGCCCTCTGCTCCGCTGGGTCCTCAGCCAGGTGCCCCTCGCATACCCCTGGCACTGCCCTCAACTCCTGCTCCCTGCTCTGATCAATGGCTTTCTGATAGAGCCACCCTTCTCTACCCCTCCTCTCGTAAATTTAAATTTTGCTCACTAGTAACGCTGACGTCCTCCTGGCCCACCTCTTCACTGCCCCTCCCTGCTTCAAGCCCAATTACCTCCAGTATAAAAGGCACAAGCCCCCATCAGCTGCCCCGCTTCTGCTTGGAGCAGCGACTACCTGAGAAGCAGCTTTGGTGCAAAGAGGTGAGTGCCACCCTCTATCTGCTTCAGTGCTTGTCAGGGCTCTTTCTTGCTGGATTTCCTTTTTGCTTTTTGCCCTTTAGCTTACCTACAGTGACATACAAACTGTGCTTGGTTAACTTTTGTCCAGTTTTTGGAGTGAAGGAGACCGTGCTGAGGCAGAGCCCACACGTGGTGGTGTGTCCCTGCAGGGAGAGCACAGGCAGGAGCCTCCAGTGCAGCCGTGTGACTCTTGTGCCACCCAACCCTGAAACGAGCCATGGTCCCAGGCCTGGGCTCAACCAGGGTCTGATCTCTCGTGGGTGCTGCTTTTGAACATGAAAACTGTTCACTTTTGCATCGGATGGGGTGTACACAGCTGCTGACCCCCAGTAAAATGCTGGGTTAGGGTTTAAAGGGTTAATAGCCTCTTGTGTTCCAGGGGACAACCATGGTGGGCTTATACCTGATGGATCTGCAGCAGAGCTTGAGTTGTGTATGCAGAGAGCCCCTGTGTGCCCAGAGGCAGAGCCAGGCTGGTCTCCCACTCCTTGTGCAAGGCAGACCCGTGGCAAGCTGTGATACGGCTGCGTCACTGTAACTTCCTTTGTGGCTTTAACTTTCCCCTCTCATGTCAATGGAAGTTGCCAGGCTCCTGTCACAGATGTTGCTCAGCCAACATTTAAAGACTCTTTCTGCTTACGCACCAAAGCAGAACTGGCAGGTTGACCAAATGGCAGCAGTGCTGATTTTTGCTCAACTTCAGGAGCAAAATTATTCCTGAAACTTTTAATGGTGTCAAGTTTTGTTGAAAATAGTTTTTAAATTTTTTTATGATCATTTAGTAGTTGAAAATGAAGGGCATACAGAATCGTTGTATAAGGTCTTTTTGTTTTCATTTTTGCCTTTGGAAGAAAGCTGCAGGTCTGTGGGCTAAGGCAGGTCTGGACCTCAGGAGATCACAGACGGTCTTTCAACCACATTACTCATGAAAGGACCATGCATGGGTGAACCAGGATTTTTTGCTTTGTGAAAAGATGGAGCTGGATGTTAGAAACGCTCAGAGGCAAGCTTTTGGCATTACCTCTGCCTGTGTTTCTTCCCATATAAAAAGGGGTGGGATAACTGGGAGTAGGAAAAATTAGGGCAGATTAGAGATGCAGAGCCCCCTGATTATTTAGGGTTGGCATGTTATTTATTGAGGTGCAGTGAGAGCAATGTGCTTTGCAGGAACTCTAGCCAGGACAAGGGTATGAGCAAAAAGTTCAATAACAGTGCTGTAGAAGGTGGCCAGGATGGCTGATTCAGGCACAGGACCAGCTGATGAGATTAAGACATGGCACTGCTCAGGAAAAAGCATGTGCTAAAAGCTATTTTCTGTATTTTTGTCTTTCATCAACAATGAGCTCAAGGCAAACTCTTCCTTTTTGTAACATGGTTCCCAAAAAACAAGATAGAAAACCAGAGTGCAAGTAATCTGGAAAACCTGTCAGCAGCCCTGTAAGCACACCAGAGAGATGCCTCAAAACACCTTCTTTTTGTCTCACTGAGCTTAATGCTTTGCTAAACATGGAGCGAGAAGAGATGAAGCCCAGATGAAACTGCAGGCAGAATTCACCCCATGTGGTTTTACATGCTAAGATCATTAGTCTTGGTTGTCAGGAGCTTGTCATGGGATATTCAGGTTAGAAAAAGTTAAATCGCAGTTCTGAAATCATGAATTAAAATCACTTTCCTCTGAGGTGCCTGGTAAGAAACTCTCAGTGTGGGAAAGAGCCCTCAAGAAACCTTCACTGTGTACTAGGGGCTTAGGAGCTTTTGACTGCATTTTAATGAAAGACACAACCAGGTTCTCCATGCAATTTTGCTGTGCTGCCTGTTTGGTGTGCTTGGGAGTGTCTTGAATTGAAGATTTTCCTTCCTGCTCTGCCCATACTGAAAGCAGGCTAAGATTGGCAGCAATGGGGGAAAAATCCCACCTATACACAACAAGCCTGTGTGTAGCCACAGCTGAGAGGATTTTTGGTATATCTACTGTAAGTGATGCTTAAGCCAACAGGGCTCCTGCTGACTTGTGTGGGCAGAGGCTCCAGGCTGTCCCAAATATAGGCAGACTTTGCACATTACAAGACAGACTGTGCTGGCATGGCAGCTGGGAGCACCACTGCAAGGGAGCTTGTACAAAACACCAGAGACAGTGGTAACCTGAGCCTGGGTTCCTTCACCTCCTGGATGCAACTTTTCCAGCTCAGCACCTTCTGTTTTGTCCAGCCCGTCCCAGGGGGAGACAGGAAGGATTTCTCAATTCAGTTGCATCTGGGTGCGTTTACCATGCTGGGACATCTATCAGTGGAAACCACAACTGGAAATCATACTTTTGCATGCTGGGTGTGATGACACAGCAGGATCATTCTCTTACGTACCGAAATGCATTTAGTTGTAAAAAGAGTGTGTACAATGCAAATGTCAGACACATTTTACAAGCAAGGAAGGGATGCTGGTGGTGGTGCCTAAAACACGCTTTGGTGGCCAATGGCCATGGTCCTACAGAGGGCTACACAGAAGTCAGCAGTGAGCTCAGGGCTAGGACTCGAGAGTCCTGGGAAGCTACGACAGGGGTATTCACTGCCGGAGAGAAAAGTTCTCCAGTTTTCACTGCAGTAGATGTCTCACTGCGTAGCCTTTGCATTCAAACAGAAACGCCCAGGACATCCCCAGCATCAGTGTTCCACAGAACACAGAGCCATGAAATGGCTCTGCTGCACAGGAACATGCCATTACAGTTGACGTGTTACTTCACCTCGAAAACTTTAACTCATACGTGTTCCCCATGTTCACTTTTCTCCCTACAGCCTTCCCACCACTGCTCTGTCATGTGGCATCCAATCTCCTGGACACCACGTGCCCAGTGGTCACCGAACCGCCTAAAGCTGGTCACTGTCTATGTGCTGGTGCTCGTGGTATCACTCAGCTTTGCTTCAGGACAGAGCAGGCCATTTAAACATCAGATAGACAACAGAAGTAAGTATGAGTCTCACCTGACGTAATGAGATGCACTCCCACAGGGTGACCCCAGTCTGCAGCACCGAGGGATCAGGGCTGGGCTGTCAGGCAAAGCTCAGCAGCAAGTCCATGCAGGTGCTTCTACGGTGAAATGTTGATGTGGGGCCTCCTCCTTCCATTTACACTTGTCGGTGCACATACAGAACCTCATGTCTGTCTCACAGCCCTTAATTAGCCAAGGCAAATAGCATTACTGCCGATAAATATCAAAGAGGACATTAATATGCAAAAGATAGACAAGAAAATGTACAGTGGTATACATTGAATATTTAAGCACCAAATTTTCAGCTGTGTTCTGTAGAGTCAAGGTAGTTCACAACCACTGCTATAGTAAGAAAGCAAGCCAGGGGAGGGACAATACCATGTACTCCAAGTAACAGTCCAAAAGGTTTTTTGAGAAAATCATATCAAGAATTCTCATCTTTCCTCAAGGAGCAGAGGCCTGATAGTTGTGTGTGAAGTGGGAGGAAGGAGGGGTGAGGAGTAAGGTTCGTGGGCTTTTGGTGGCACACCTTTCCCCATTAAAGAGGACTCAAGATATTGGGAACCTCAGTTTTTAGGTGCATGGGTGAAAAAAAACTAAGTTCCTTGGGTTTTCTTGGGTAGGAGGGGTGTTAAACACTGAGTTGAAAGACTTAAGAGATGTATTTATGGAGAAATTTTAAGGCAAGGTGATTTTTTTTAAAATTTTTTTCTGTTTCAAGCATTAAAATGCAACAGGGGAAAATCTTCCTGCCTTGCCTGAGACTTCCATATGACTGGGAGGATGCGCTTAAATTGTAATTTATTTCTATTCAGGACTGTTCTCTGGTTTTGGAACGATGCCTCACTGAGTGCTTTGCATTCCAGGTCCTGAGATCGACCCTTTTTGGTATGTGGGGCGTGGGGTTCGTCCCATCGGTCGGTTTGGGAAGAGGCAGCTGAGGAGCAGCCGTGGCAGCCTGAGGCCTCTGAGCAGACACCTGGATTTCATCCTGAACACTTTGTGGGAGCACAAGGGGTCGGACACAGAAGACAATGACTGGTGATCCCTGTTCCCCAAGGTGCTGACCCAACCTCTGTTCTCTGAATTGTGCCCTCCCCTGCACCTCAGACCTACAGTTCTGCTTTTGCCTAGCAATCTCACACTGCCCTTCTTTCTGCTGCTCTTCTTTCTTTCAAAAAGAAACATGTTCAGGGTGCAGGTAAAAGACAATGCGTGGACACAAGCACCGAGTCCCACCACAGCTTATAAAAATGTATCTTCACCAGGCATCCCCAGCAATCTCCTGATGCTGTTCACTGTAATGCTAAGTTTATCCCAAACCGCACAGCTTTTGGGCTGGCATTTAAACTTTGCAGCATTAAATGTATCATGAAACCCTCCTGTCACATTTCAAAGTCAACGGCTGTTGATATGTAAAAATAAAAAGCAATGGCTGGAAGAAAGAAAAAAGGCTCCTCACTGATTTTTAATGTACCTGCATTAATGGCATGAAATGCTGGTTCTCTGTGTGTAGCTTTTACAGAGGTTGTTAACATCCACTCGTAAGAATGTCACCCTCAAGTATCCACTGGCCCTTCATGAGTCTTCCTATAGTGCTGGAGAGATATATTAATGAACAAAGAGGAGCTTCTATCAAAGACAAGTATTTCCTCCCTGCTGAAGAAAAAAACAAAACCAAACATTGGCTAATTGAACTCCTTGGAGTAGTTCTGTGCCTACTGCATATCATCACTCACCATTATGCAAAAGAGGTAAAGGCCTGAACTAGCTGATTACCTTTAATACAATTTAGTTGTTTCCAAGTTACTTTAGTCCACATCAGTAAGCCTGGGGCTGAGGCTCAGCACTCATGTTTATTCATGTTAATATAGCTGTAAGAAGTGTTATTTACAATATGTTTAGTCTTGATGAATAACGTACGAATAATGCTGTTTAATCTATGGCTTATAACCAAAAAAGACAGTTTACAATTTAGCTAATGACTGATTTTGGTTAAATCTAGGCCACAAATCATTCTGTAAAAGACAAAGTAGAATGAACTTCTATTTCTAGTTGTGCTTTGTTAGAATTACTACTAAAACCGAACAGTGGTTGAATTAACCATTGCAGATATTTTAACCCTTTTTTCTCTTTGCAAATGGTCTGTCAGCCAGGGGTGGATTTTTATAATAATAAAATAGTTACTACCATTTATAATACAACATATCTGCTGACCCAAAGTGTTACTCAAAGCACCCTAGTTTTAATGAGTACTTTCATGGTGAAGATATGCTGATAAATATTCTGATCAGCAGTCACAGCACAAGACTTTGGAAATACAAGACTAAGATTATCGGCAGGGTTCTTGCTCAGATTTTTCAGCAATGCCAAAGAGAGTCAAAGAATTCCACCTGAGAAACTGTTTGAGATGGTATTTCACCCAACAGACTCGAGAGTTTGGGGAAGACTAGCCATCAAATGTTCCTAACAGGATTCCTCCCACCCCAGGCCTAAAGGAGGAAGGTGGAGTGCCCTCTTCCCCCCGGGAAATGCCAGCACCATCTCCTGGGTGTGACCGTGACACCTGTGGACAGGCGGCACCTGACACCGTGTGTGGCTGCGTGTTCTGCACATTCCCCAGCCAAAGTGCACAGAAACTGAAACAACAGAGAAGAACGTTTTGTTTTTCTTTATGAATCAAGTCCTTGAAAAGGCATTCTTTTCATAAATCACTTTTACTCTTTTATAATTTCTCTTGACAATAATTCTTGGTGAGTATGCAGATAACAACAACAAGGCAAGCTTAATATTCACTCAGACTTAATCAAATAGATCATATAGTCTTCATTTTACCCATTAAAATATTTTCATTTATAAAAATTAATCTAAATATAAATATTAACACTAAAGATTGAAATCACTTGATGACAAAATAATTCTTTGTGTGCTATAACATATGTTTTTATGATTTTTTTAAAACAGTAAATTATATCTTTGCACATATTTGGCACAATAAACATTTGTAAAAATTCAAATGCCTTAGAGCAGGTGGGATTTTTTTTTTTAAATTTTTTTTTTTGCAATGCCTACACAGTACACATTTTTCTGTCAAAGAAGACTGAATATTTTAACATTGTAACACGATAATAGTTGCTTTTCATGCCTCTTAAGGAAAACAACCTATTCCAAACTTCGTTGGCTTGTTTAAATCACACTAACAGAACAAAAGCCAAAGAGTAATTCTATTAAAATTAGTCATTTCTGTATTGATATTACATACACAATATTAGTTATTATTTATTAGACAAATATGCAGACCAACCACCATTAATGACATTTCATAACACGCATACCTGCATAAACCAGAACCTGGGAATGTATTGTATACACACGAGAACAGTCAATGGAGGAGCAGACTGAATAACAAAAAATTTACTAGGCATCCTACTCTGTTTAATCTCCTTTACAGGATTGCATATATAAATAAAATCTATTTGTTTTATGTATATATTTATATATTAAACAGAGTGGGCCAAATTCTGCCCTCGCATCTGTGCAAACCAATTTCAGAGAACTAGTATTGTGTGAAAGTAAAAGAAGGCCTAATTTCATCCAGAATGGAGTCAGATCTTGGGCAGATGGAAATTCCTGGAAGGGAGAGAGTGATGCTTATGTGTTCTAGGTGGGAAGATGGTTGTATTTATTCCAAGGGTTCCTTACATGCAGCTGGACCTCAGAGTGCTGACAAGCTAGATGTAAAATGTGGGTGGCAGATTTGCAACTGGCACTGTTTTTCCAACCAACCCATCCGGCCACACCTTATCTTCCCCACTTGCCCTCCTAAATGCAGCCTAGTCAGGAAATTTGCCCAGTTTAGCTCATGTTTCTCAACTCATGGACATTTCATGGCCTGGTGTCCCAGGGGACTGCTTTCCTGCTGTACGGCAGGTGCCACGTGGCACTCTGGCCATAGGTGTTCACCAGGAGCCCAGAGAAAAATGGAAACCACCTCCATCCCTGGTACCCACGGCTCTCAGGAGAGCTTGCCACTCCTCACTGCTGAGAGGGAACTTGCCACCCTGTGCCCTTCTTCATAGCACATTTCACCCCAAGCCCATCTGCACTTGGGCACCTGCTTGTGTGGAAGGCAAGGGATTCACTGGCTGATCCCCTCTAACCACCTCCTTTGTGTTCTCCAGAGCATAAAACACCATGAATGGGCAACGCCCACCCCCGGGTGAGGGGGAACACCCTGTAAGCAGCATCTTCCCACCTGTGCATCTCTCAAGGGTCTTCCAGTTTGGCTCACCTTTTAAAGGTCTCAAGAAACGAAAGAAGAAATATGACTATTCACAAGCCAATTCAGAGTGGGCCAGTGGAAATGGTGTAGATGTGGCACCAGCAACAGGAGCCAGCTACGCTACGTTGGCTGCACACCAGTAAAGGAAGAGATGTCTGGGCTACATTTGCCCCCTTCTCAGAAACGCCCAGGAACATTAGAAAGGAGTCTTCTACAGGCTGCAGTGACTCTACAACCACCAGTCAGTCAGCAGAGATCTCATCCACAATGTTTGTACTTTCTTTTTCCAATCTTAAAGGTTTGGACAGGATTTATTCTGAACTACAGCGTGGTTGGCCACCACCAAGTGGACAATGCTGTCAAGAAGAACGAGATGTACAAGGTGTTGGTTTCGCAACAGCATTCCAATGTTTCCAGACACCAGAACCGTAACTCAAGAGACATCTGGTCCACATGTGTGGCCACCAGTTCATGGTTCAACATGACGCCCATGCATCCCTGCTGCCAAGGGCAACATACCTAGCTCTGGAGCTAGAGCATTCCACCTGCCAAATGCACCCTCAGTGAACAGAGAAGACTTTGCACACCCCATCTCCTCCTACAAACCCTCTCAAAACTTCCACTGACTCCCTGGGAGCAGAGCTAGGTACACTGATTTTCCACACCCACCATGCAGCTGAAAAGCAGCACACACAGCACAGAGTTGTTCTTATTGCTCGACAAGACGGATGCCCATGTGAATAGTAAGAGGCCAGCAAATACGGATCACAGGTCTGCTTTGGCAGATAATTTGGCCTATAATTATGACTGATTGAGTGTACAAAAACATACTGCAGTTTAAAGACAACACACTTTAGTACAATCAATAGGGAGAAAAAGTGCATCTTAAAATGTGGAGCCTTGCTTTTGAAACTCAGCATCCTGTCTAGAGTCCTGTGAGAACTTTAAGGCAGAGTTTCCTGTAGCAGACCACAATGCTGAAGACTTGGACAGCTTTCTCAGTGAGGTATCCAAATGAAGCCCTATAACTGAGGCTCTGTGGGTTCTTGAGGGTCCACTTTCAGCTGGACATACACAATGGCTGTTAAGTAAAGGCACTCTAGTGTACAGCCTTAGGCAGTGTGTTATTGGCAGTAGGGAAGTGTAAGTTTAGTACATCACAGCAGATCCTATAGCAGGTTCCTAGAACAGAGAGGGGGCAGGAAAGAAAAGCATGAGTGAAACACAGAACAAGCCTGCTGAAGTTCTCCAGAGCCATTCTCACCTCTCTCCTATTTTCCACATATCCAGTGGCAGACTGCTTTGGGACAGTCAGTTTTTTAACTCATCCCTCTATGGCTGCAGTAGAAGAAACAATTGACAGCTGTACAGCAAAACCTATTTCTACAAATCCTGCAGTGCAATATATGGCCTACCTACCCCTTAAATTCCACTTAGGTAACATTTGAACATTTCTCAGCAATTAGTGAGATTCAAGGTGACTCTCACCTGCCAAGTTACAGTGTGCAGTGGTTTTCTGTGAAGGTCTGTTTCAGAAGTCTGAATTGCAGGGCACTGCTAATTTATTTGGGGTGGGTTTTTTTTTTTAAATAAAGGTAGGGCATTGCTGGAGACCTGGCAGCCAGGGTACATTATCACAGGCTGACATTCAGGAGGTGCTATACTATGGTGTATGGTTGGACATCTTTCAGGACTCTGGTCATATTTGTTCAGAGCTGCCTCGGCAGTCTCTCTCTTTTTTTTTTTTTTTTTAAAACTGTCAAGAGATTTTTGTAAAGATGCTGAAATATAGCTGCCTGCACAGATACTGCTATCTCTCTGTTTACTGCTTTCAACAGAGCTTTAAAAAAACATTTGTTTACCATTAAGTCCTTGGCAGTGCTTTTCCTCTCTTTAGTTCTTTGTGTTAGAGATCCTTGAAGCATGAAGTTTCTGTTAAACGTTCTGACAGTGGTAACTGGAGAACCATCTATTGTTTCACCTGGGAAAGACAGAAAAAGGGAGATTTTTCACACAAGAGATTGGAACAGATGTAAAAGTACTTCTCAAGAGTCACAGCTTCCAGAGAGATAAAACTTATCCTAAGGTGTATGAGGAAAGCTGGATTTAATTTAAATTAAAAACAGCAGGCTGTGGTACTCCAGGTTTATTAAAGTTTGAGGCTACGTCAATCTGTGGAATTACAAAAGAGTAATGCGAGGTGAATCAAGCCCTAGAACTGTCAGAGATAATGCACCACAGGGCTTAAAAAAGAAAAAAAAGAGAAAACATAGAAGAAAAAAGCATTTTATTTTATAAAGGAAATTCACAGGCACTGCCTAACATACCAGGAACATCGCTGAGCCACATCATATGGACTTGAAATCAGCAAATGTGGTGGGTTATGGAGGGTGGCAACTGGCTTTTGGGAAGTAAACACTGCAACCACGTGGGTCTCACAAACTAACCCCAGGCATGCTGAGCCACAGAACGCCTCTTGCGAGGATTCAGCATTTCTCATTTTCTTTTTCCAGCCTTCTGCCTCTGCTCCTATTTGTTTGCCACTGTCACAATTCTCACCAAAGAGAAAGTGTCATGCTTTTTAATGTGACAAATGGGTATATTGCATAATGCAAGTACAATGGAAAATGAAGAGGGTGGATATATTAATTTTGTAACATAATCTTTCCCTTACTTTGCTGAACCATACATTATATTGAACCCTATAAAGAGAGTCTCTCTCTCTAACGTACATAATAATGTAAGCGCACCTTTTATTGGTGGAGCTGGAAGTTTTCTCCTCTGCTGTCTTGATGTGTCTATGGTATGCATCTGTAAATAACACATATGCATTACTCAACTCCATTATAGAAAAAGAGGCAAGATTTCCCCAATGTATTTTTGAATACTACATAATGTTCTGGCACCTGGTTTGTTTGCTTTTGATCCCGTTTCCTTGTCAGGCGAACACAGGGGGCCACGTTCAAGCCTGCAACAGTGAGAGCTGATATTCTGCTCTCAATATCTGAAATCTTCAAAGAAAATAAAAGAGAGAGACAGACAGATGGGGAGGGGGGAAAAGAAGTTTTAAAATTACTGTGGATGCCACTACTAAAATATAACCCTCCCCCCAGTCAAATCCTCTTTAATAAAAAAATACAAACAGACAGCTAACTTCGTCAGCAATTCTGACACTTTCCTGAACTTTAGTCCTGATGTTAAAAGGGGCTTAATTTGTTAGTAAAGAAGGAGTAAAAGAACAATCCAACCTACCTTGTGACTCCAAGGAAGAGGCATTTTACTCCTTTTGAGGAAAAAAAGAAAGGAGGAGAGAAAACCTGCATCTGCCATCTCCCAGTTACCTTTAGCTGCATAACCCCCAATTTCATCCAAGCTATCTTTTTCAAAGGCTACATTCAAAGAATGACTTCGTGGGACACATTTATTGACCAAAAATTAATTTCATGCACACACAAAGTACATCCTCTGTCACAAAATCTAAACATTCACACTTAAATATTTATAATTGAAATGTAGAGCTACATTAAACACAAACATGCGTAAATGCAAGCATACACTATATAAAACCACTGAATGGAAATCAAATTGCTAGGGGGAAAGTGGTCTGATATTGAGGGTAGTGGAAATAAGTGTTGACAAAAGGGAAAGAAGTATCAGAGAAGTCAGACACATGATCCGACTCCTGTTTCACAATGACACCTGAAGCTGTGCACTCTGCAGAAGACCTTCCACTGGCCTCTTTGTGATCCTCCTTGCACAGCTTAGGCCTCTCTCCTCCTCACCTGTTACCCCCATTAACACATTTATAAAATAACGACCAAGCCAACAAAACATCACTGCCAGTTTGCCAACTACTGTGACAATGCCCTTGTGGCATCAGAGAGACACCAGGCCCTCGGATTATTGCTCATCCCTGAACTGAGCATGTTTCTGCTGAATAAAATCACCGGGTGCTTCCCATCAAACCCTGTCCGAGGCAGTTCAGGGTGTCTGCCCAGGGACTGGGTGCTGCTCAGTGCCTAAAGCCCAAGGCAGGCTTCCCAGGGCTGCTTGGCTTAGCCTCTGTCAGTAGAAAGCCACCAACACTGGCTTCTTTTGGCAAGTGCTTCTCAACTTGTTGAGCAGATAAGTCACCTCAGGCTGTGTCTGCAGCCTGAGCACAGGCACACACACGACGCAGAGCGCACCACGGGACCTGCCCCGCACCAAGGGGCTGGTGGTCCCTGTTAGCACTGCAGGAACAGGCTGCTGCCCTCCCATGCCCAAAAACAAGCTGAGGGAAGAAACAGTGACAGCACATCTGCCCAGGCTGAGCTGCTGCCCAGGCTCAGTTACACCCTGCTCAGCTCGTGGGATGCAGTCAGACCGTCAGACCGCTGCGGTACGACAGAACATTCCAAGTACGTGTGTGTGGTGAGGTGAGTGCTGGGCAAGGCAGTGGGAAACCTGCAGGAAGGGAGGAGCTGCTGTCCTCACCTGGAGCTCTGCGTGATGGACCTGGGCGGCTGCTGTGGCCACCTGATCCTCCAGATCGGCCAGCTCGGACTCTTCAGTAACGCTGTTGATCTTGCGCGCGGCGTCTTCCAGGTTGGTCAGCTGTCCCTCCAGCCCGTACACCGTGCTGGCTGTCAGGTACACCTGCAGGGCCAAGGCAGGGAGAGGTGTCAGGGATTTCTGCTCTGTAGGCATGAAGGTTTGAGCAGCCTGCACTTGCCACGATCCCTCTGAGTTCCCCTCCCACTGCAGGGAGACTTACCTGGCAGAAGAAATGCATGGGGGAATATTCTGAAACACACACATATCCACAGAGAGAACGAGGTGGCTGCATTACAAAGTTCATAGGTGCTACCATGGCATTCCAAAACGTATTTGTTCCAGATTGATCAGCAAAGAAAAAAAGTTGAGAAGTTTGCTTTTCTACTATTGATATTCAATCCCGTAACAAACCCCCAAGGTCTACAAGGGGAAGTGAACAGATCACACCTCATATAAAGCTGTGTTTACTGAAACACAACTAACATCTCCTGGCAATCAACGGTGCATGAATAACTGTCCAGCAGCATAGACTTATTAACTTCTTATAGCGCAACTGTGCTTACAAGTGTACAAGTTTTCTTTCCCATCCCGCTCTCACCCAAATATACAGCAGCCAAAACCTTCCTGCCTCCTGGGCCTTTGAGTGAATCTGTGGAGGATCAATAGACTTATCTGGGCCACACAAAAGAGAATTATTGACTTCATAATTTAAAGTTCTTCTCTAAAAACAAACAACTTTAAATATTTTGGCCCACCTATGATACCTCTGATAACTACAGCTAAAGGTTTCATTTCCCATTCAGCTCCTCAGAGCAATAATTCATGATACACTGTGTTTTGTTGTTTATTTCACAGAGAAATCTAAGGTGCACACCTGGATGGAGGTCTCTGGTTTATGGAAAAGGGTAATTTTCAAGTATTGATTTCTGACATCTGTGCTTAAAACTGTGCAGAACCACTTGAAAATACTGTACTTTCCGCCTATTTACTGGGTAGCCAAGAGATTGTTTCCATGAGGCGGGTAACAGTACCGTGGAAATGAAATATATATTCTGATTTAACATCTTTGCTGAGGTATTTTCAGACACAGGTGGTCCATAAAGTGAACATGCTGATTTAAATAGAAATGATCCTGGTTTTGTAGGTTCTAATTATTCCTTCCATTCATTTAAATGATACGTCTTTGTGGTAAGACATATCACAGCTACTTCAGATTAAAAAGTAATTTTTTTAAATTTCCCTCTCACATCTAAAAGCTTACAGAAAGAAGAAAAAGGAACATTTTGAGCAGAAGCATCTTCAGAAAATTAAAGTCGCATTTAAATGCTGTGCCAAAAATCTCTGCACAGTGACATGTATTTTTCGAAAGGGGAAAAAAAAAATCTAAAGAAAATAAGACATATAGAAAAATGTGGGAAAGGAAGGTCATCAATGTTTCTGTAGCTCAATTAGCCCCTACAGTTGTTAAATTTGAATGAACCTTTTCCTTCTAGATCTAAAGACAAGGTTTTTCAAAAGAATATTCTCTTTACCTGACCAATTTTTGCCCTTCCAAACGGCAAGTGGGACCCAAATGTGTGAGTGGGGGCCACAGCACCACAAACACCAAAGCTCCACACGGATGGAAGGCACTGTCAGAGTGTGACGGGGAGGGGGAAAAAAAAAAGCACCTTGGACAGTCTACAACACAGTTCTCTAAAATAAAAAAACAACACATGGGAGCAGATTTCCCCAAATTGCTCTTCGTCCTGCAGAATTTCTTCATTTTTCCAAAGATGTGGTTCAGGCTGGATTGCGATTTTCATTCATCCCACCAGATGAATTCTGTGGTGTTTGGGACTAGGACACTTTAGTATTTCACAGGAGAGGAAAATCTACTTATCTACTTCCACTATTCTGAAAAAAAATTAACTAAACTCAGCTAGAAGTTGCCGTGGGGGTGCATCCATCGTGCAACAATGACACGGATGTCACGGCAGGTGACACAAGGAAGACACTTTGCTTCCACAACCTCCAGTTCCACTATTCTCCAAGCACTTGGAGCAGCAACTGCTATGGGAATCCTTCACCATTCTGCAGAGGGCCATATCTGAGCTGCCTGGCATCCATCCTCTCTCCTGGACACATCCTGCTCTCCCAGTGGGGCTGGGAGGGCTCCCAAGCCTATTTTGCGTGTTTGTTTTGAATTTTCCTCCCGGAGTGGGGCCAGGAGATGCCAGCACCCAGGACAGCGTGTGGGAGCGAAAAGAAGCATCTCAGCCGGAGATGCCTGGCAGGGTTGAGCAGAGATGGCGAGGAGAGGTTACAACTGGGAGGTGGTTGGGGAAGAGAGGTGGGTCGGAGCTCATCCTTCCAGTGTAGGCAGGGGGAGAGGTCTGAGGTGGAAAAGGTTTTGGAGCAGGCGAGGTTAGGAGGGGCAGTATCTGGATTGGGGACCTCCAAACTGAAGCAGGGCTGGGAAATGTGAGCTCTGGAAAGGTGTGGTGAGAGGACTGGGCAGTTGTTGGGAGGGTGCGAGGGGTCTGGAGTGGACAGGTCCAGTGCCAGGACTGGCCTTTACTGCCACAGATTATCTCCCACTATTCTTAGCCTGGGGCTGCTGGGGAAGTGTGTTTCTGTGGAGGAAAGTGATTTTATGCCCCAAGAAGAGATTCTGTCTATACATTTTCTGGGTGTAGAGAAAAACAGGATCTGTTGTCTTGAATTGATCAGGATGTTATAATGGGACAGCCTAGATTCCTACAAGATCCTTAAGAGCTCCTAATGAAGGGAAAAATCACTGAAATGCAATCACTTAAATCTGGGAAGAGAAAATTGAAAATTACAAGTGTACCAACTCCATTAAGCGGATGCATAAAAACTTCCAACGAGCAGTGACTTCCCTTTGTGATTCAGCATTGCACTTTCTCCTGCAGATGACAGGTACTCATGAAAAAGGATGGATGGTCTGGATGTGGCCAAACAAATGTTTAATTCAGATTCTCCAGCCTGCTCATTCTCACAGCGCAGTGGGCAGCTCTGGCTCCCTGGGTGCTCCGGCTCCACTTCCCTGTGTGACTGAGGAATGATTTCCCCACCTGCCCTTGGAGTAATGAGGCTGTGCTGAGACTGGGAGATGTGCAGTTTGTGCTGAGACTGGGAAACGTGGTTACAGCCAGGTATGGCACAGCTGCACAACCACAGAGGTTTGCAGAGTTTAAGTTAACTTCTGAGGTACAGATTCTACATTCAGTTGTGAACACCAAAGCATCCAACTTTCCCTCTGTAATGGGTTGACCCTGGCTGGATTCCAGGATTCACTAAGCCCTCCCCACAGTATTTTCAGGTACACGTAATAAAAGCTCACCAACACAGCTAAGAACCTGTTGAAATCGCATTCTTTTTGTTCAGTCTGTGTATTTGTTTAATAACCCCAGATTAATTCTGATCATCCACTGATGCTTTCCCTTTCAAGCTGTCGCACACACAACATAGGTATGCTCACTCACACACGAGGCTCTTTCACGTAGTGACTCATGTCCTTACGTTTTCTTCCAGCGTGGTGAGCTGCTCATCAAGCCTGACTGGGTCTGTCCCCAGGGGGAGGGTCCCTCTTCCTCCATCCTCAATGTCATCTGGGAAATCACAGGGATCGGTGGATTCTGCTATCAGTTCTTCAGTGGCATTGATGACTTTCAGGACCTCTGTAGATATGTTGCAGAGAGAGACAGCAGAGTACTTCTGTTTTGGTTACAAGAGCAGACAGAGAAGACAACAGCACTGAATTAGCACAGAGGGGTAAGACATAAATCACCTTGCTTTAGACATGCTAAAACCATATATCTGGCTGACTGCTGCAAACAGACAGGAGAACCGTGAACTGGAATTGGAATCTACCTCTCTTTTCCACCCTCCCTTTTCCACATTATGCACACTGCTACAGCATGCAAAATAACCGACGCATGCAATTCTTCTACAGCACAGCTCTACTGGAGGGATGGTCCAAATCTCATCCCAAAGGAGCATACAAATATCCAGCTTTAAAATCCAAATGAGCTGGACAAAGCTGGTTGTGCAATAGTGTTTTAAACAGGTATTAAAACACAATTTTCCTTTATGGATACTGGCAAAGAGATGTCTCTGTCATTTGGAATCATCTGTCTCTGTATCCACAGGAGCCATTGCACTGCAGATGCAAACATGGGACAGCAATCTTCAGCAGCCCTATGAGGACAGCATTCTGCTAAAATGTTTGCAATGAGTTAAATGATCACCCTAAATAAACAAAGTTTGAGCTGTAAGTGTGTAAACACTTGTATGTTTGGTTTTTTTAGATTTTAATTTACCTTTAAAAAAAAATATTTATGAAACGAAGTCTATCAAATAAAAAGGAAAAGCATGCAGCTTTATCCATATTTTTTTAAAAAAACTGATAACTTTTTTATCATTTTTCCTTACTTGCACTTTGTAATTAACTGTCCTGATTCTGATGATTCTCACATAGCCTTAAGCTTCAGGTCAACTCTTCTGATGGCAATAAAATTTCATGTGATGTACTTTCAAGCACCAAGCTCAACATCCAAACTATACAGCTTGGAGACTGAGCCAAAGCTTGCCAAAGCCAATACAAATACTGTCACTGAATATACATGTGCAATACCTTTAGTGCTGCTTTGCCCAAAAGAATGTGTGGGAAGTTTAGACCAAAATTTAATTCATTCCTCAAACCTGCAAATACTTATGCATGTGAATTTGGGGTCCAATCACCTGTAAATTTTCTCACGTACAAAATATTTGCAGATCAATACAGAGTAAACAAACTTTGGATTCTATGTAGTAAATTATATATTGTACAGGAAAATATAACTGATTAAAATGTCTATAGGCAGTATATAGGAAAAATAAAGTTCCTTTGATTCCCAAAAACTCTGGTGGGTTAAACAGGAAAACCTCTTTCATTGTCTCTTTCCTTTAATCAGCGGTCCATTTTTCTGTTAGGTAAGACTTTTACTGAAAAGCTACTTTTTTATCAGTATGTACTCTGTTGTATATTGATACATTAAGGCATCTCTAGCACTGTAACTTCCCTGAATTACAAGAAATAATTGGAAACATGAGATTAAAGAGAAGAAGAACAAAGCAAATACAATATGCTGGAGCACTCAGACCTTTAGCTTGTTAGGACAGCCAACACAGCCCTGAACAAGCAGGCCCAGGACTCTCCTACTGAGAACAAATACTTGAACCCCACAAATAGCCCACTGTTTTTTCCATTTATTTTCACAAGTGCCAATTAGGTCAAAAACAGATCAATAATTTTATAGGACAGGAGAGGAAATCAATGTTACTTTGTTTTATTATTTGCTTCTCCAAGTACCTAATTCTTATTCTATTCTGTGAGTAGTGAACAAAAAAGGATAAAGGCCAGATGCCACATTTCCTTCATCATCTTCACTGATGTCTATTCTCCATTTCAAGAACTGCAGCCTTACTCTAGTGTTCATTATTTCTTAAATTTTTTATTAACTTTTGTAGTCAACGATGGATTTCCAAAAAGTATTAAACTAAATTAGAAAAAGGTTTTATACAATAACATGAGAATCCATATTGGCATTTTTACAGACCAGCTACTACAAGAAAGTCTTTTTTGTTTTTTCAGATAAAGTGGTCTGTGATAGAAATCTTTATGAAATCAAGATTTTGAGGAAAAAATACCCGACCTTCTCAATAGGTAATGGATAGAGGAAGAAAAGCTCATCAGAATAGAATAGCTTTGCTTTTGGAAGATGAAAAGTCCAGCCACCTGACCAATTGAGGACTGACCAAAAGTTAAAGCACATTGTTAAGGGCATTGTCCAAATGCCTCTTAAACACTGACAGGTTTGGGCACTGACCACCTCTCTAGGAAGCCAGTGTTAGATCAACCCAGCAGTGAAGAAATGCTTCCTGAAATCCACTCGAAACCTCTGCTGGTGCAGAAATGTGATTTTTAGCTTTTGTTCCTAGTGGCAAATGCAGTCCAATTTTTAAAACCAAAGAATTGCTTCCCATTAAACACTGCACGAGGCAACAAGATGGATGTTCTTAAAGTGTGGACATCACTTAATTTATCTCAGTCCCAGTCTGCAGGTATCTAGACAAGGGAGTCATAATATTAAAGCTTTTTACTTAAGCTTCTGAAACCTCTGCTTTTAAAATATAAAAAAATATACAGGACTTGAGTTCAAACACCGTAAAGAAATACATGGCAAGCAGAAGTGATTTTCCTTGGAATATATCTGGAGAGGAGATCTCCCAAAACTTAAGAGCACAAGCAATATTTCAATGTATTTAAATCTAACATTTGTCAAAGTTTTCTGCCAAAGGGTATTTAGAATTCAGCTTTACCTTGGGCTGTATTTTACAGAGAAGCAAGAAGAGATTAATGTCTGCCTGAGGGAGACATAAAATCAACACGTGGAGCGTTCAAGGGCTCTCAAATTGGAAAGACTGGATACTCAATTAATGGTTTTGCCTATATTTTACCATCTTTTTCAGCAACTGTCAGAAGCTGTTAAAACAGCTCATGTTCCAATATGGGCAGTTTCCAAATCTAGTGGGGTACTCTAGATATAATTATTTAACACCTGTAAGGGTGAAAAAACCAAAAGAAATTAAAAGAATGCAAAAAAAAAAAAAATGTGTCCCAGGGTTTTAGTGCTTCACAGCCCTCTCCCAGCCATGTCAAACTTACGATTTAGGAGGTAATATAAAAATCACCTAAAATTCACAGACACACACCCCCCAGGACCATCCTGGTAGGTGGACATTTCAAATTGCTCTAGGGACATCATGGCTGTCAAATTTGTCTTGCCCTTGCAGGACAGATCATTGTTAACACCTTGAAGTGATTCAAAGAGACAGCCATCACGCCGTGACAAAGACTCTGCCTTGTCAAGCAGGTCAGAGAACTGATACGGATGTGGCAGATGTAGAGAGCAATCTCTATTACAAAGATCTAGCACAGAAAAGCTCAATGCAACCCTTCTTCTGGAAGCACTGCAACGCATTCTGATTGCTTCTGAATTAACACCACCCCTCCCAAATCAAACCGATGCAGCAGAGCCAAGTTTCTACTGGTTATGAGAACCTCACTTTTTTTTTTACTGAATTTAAGACTTTGATGGAATAAAAAGGATAAATGCGCACGTTTTCCTTATGATAATTAATGTCCGTGGTCACAGATGTATTAAAGACACAGTCAAAAGGAGATGCTCAATTTCCCTGAGTTCTTTGTGAGTTTTAAAACCAATGAAATACTAAAAAAGTGTGTGTGTGCAGGCACATATACGTATGAGCGCATTGAATATAACAAACACCTTGTAAAACTTTTTTTACTGTCATTTCTCTGTGTGGTTTCACAGATGGAAAGGATTCCTGTTCTGAGAAGATTGTGTTTCAGTGGTCTAAGCTACCTCTTTCTGACTGCCTGCCCCTTCCCTTCCCTGCTGATGCTGCCCACTATCTCCTTTGTTGTGTGCTACACTGGAAGGTGCTTCATAGACTATTATTCTGCATTCTTGCACAAAGGATGGATGATGAGTAAGAGAAGAATGACAGGATGATAAAATGGAAGCAATAAAAATGCCCAAGCTGTTAAGAGTAGGTGAGCATTAAGTCCTTGTTTGCATCTCAGCAGCCTAGGACATTTTCACATCATTTCCTATGCATGAACATTAGTGCTTTTATTTTTAATGCTCTTAAAATAGTTAAGTTCTCTATCACTTGCACTATTTTGTTCCCCACATTGCATTTTCTCTTTTTCTGCTACTATAATATTATGCCATCACTAGGTTCTTTTAAACTGGCGTGGGAGGCAGTGACTTGCAATTCAGCAGAGACCAGTGATATCAACACTTAGATCAAGAAGTAGAGCAAGCACCCCTTTCCATCACTAGCAGCCCTGGCACTATTGTCCTCACCCCTGATTACTTGTGGTGCAAGCATTTTTACCTCCAGTCTCAAGGCATTATATCACGCTCTGAGTCGTGTGCCTGTTTTGCAGTTGATATCCCTCTTTTTTTTTTTGGAAGGGAGTTGAGGGGCGCTGGGGAGAAGACAAGTTTTGCTTTGCCACCGATCAATTTGTCCTTTCAGAGTAACCTGACTGAATCCAAGCTGGATGAACACAAAATGAAACCCCAAACGTTCCTCCCTCATCTCCCCACCCTCTGGGAGTTCATCGTACAGCTCTGAGAAAGCCCTGAAAAGCTCAACAAAAGTCCTTCATGTGCAAGCGAGACCAGGACACAAGTGTGGGAGGAACAGAGACATCAACGCCCAACTGCCTATGGCAGTCATCGACCCTGACCTCCGAAAGAGCTCTGTCCTAAAAGTGCACAACCACAAAGACCGGGGCGGGGGGGAAAAGGCTAAAACTTGCCTTGATACTTGATGGGAGACAAGTATACTATGATAAACTACAATATTAAGGAATTCTTCTTCTGTGCAAGTTTAAGGCTTCCTGCCTTTAATGTCAATATCTTCATTTGTGGGCACTCCTTTAGGAAAAGAAATCACAATTACCTTACAGACTGAGAGCTGTTATTCTACTGACATTCTCCAAAGTATGACATGGAGAAATACAGTCTCTCTTTGTACGAGGTGATTGTGAATATTCCATTTTTACTGATTCAATCCACCATCCTAATGTAGTTACAGACGTTATGCCTATTAATTTGTAATGCCTTGTTTCTAGAGACAATGTGCCTACAATCATGAGAAAGGAAGTGATTTTCCAAGAGGTGAAATATTATGGACCAAGCTGGAAATGGAAATATTTGCATCTCAAAATCCACAGGATTCTGATCTACAACAGACACAGGCTGATGACATTGCACAAATGGAAAAATATCTTTTCTTTCTAATCATCCTTGATATTTTTACAAAATAAGACCAGGATAATGAAAATATGATTAAAATTCACAGAACAAAATTTAAGTCTGAGAGTAAGGAAAAAAGAAAAAGTTGAGAGGAGAAGTATCTTGCTAAATTAAGCATCAACTTCTGACACTAAATCGTGATTTTTATTTTATGAGTGAGAGAATGATACGTGACATACTAAAAATAGCACATCTTTTAAAATATGTAAGATAAGCATATACTTGCACAGGGATTATAATGAAAATCTGTTTTAATATCTGATCCTCATAAGCTGAGACTCAAATAGCACAGAATACAAAACCTCTTTCCACTGAGAAGAATGACAAGCAACAGACACTAACAGCAAAGTGAGTAAATATCTACTCACTGTGTACAAGCTCTACAATGAATTAAGGGTTTTGATTATTTTTTTTTTTAAATTGGGAGCTTAGAAAGATTCTTGAAGACCATGGTGGTCAGAAAATTTCCTTCCACATTTCTTAATACAGGTGAGTACATGAGACTGGAAAGATCATACACCTTATCTTTGTCTTCTGTTCTTCTTAAGGGATAAAATCAAATTCTCATCACAAAGCCAAACAAGAGAGCCACTCTGCTCCACAGGTTTACTCCCATCATAACACAGGGCTAGCTGCGATTATAAAGCAATTTTCTGCAATGATTATTTGATTGTGGCCAAAAGGTATGATTTTTCAAGCCCGATTATTTCCAGGAAAGCATTTTGAGTTTGAGAATGTTGCTTGGGAAATGTGGAAACCCTCAATATCACTTTATGGCATCTCTTAACTATGTAAGAGATGTAAGGAGACACAGACAAAAACAAAGCTTTCTCACCTGCTGCAATACAGTGGATAAAAACTGCAGCTTTAAATGCAGATCAAAAGCCTTTTGTTTTTCCTAGATAGTGGGAAAGCAGTTAAATAAAAAGGCAGAAAAGTTATATTAAGAGGTTAACATTTATACAGGTTCAGAATTACAGGGAACTTTAGGATGAACGGCAAGGATAAAGAACCTACCAAGAATAAAATACCATAAAATTTAGATTTTACATTTATTAGTAAAGTCTTTAAAATAAAGCAGTGCCTAATTTATTTTCATTTGTGGGATTTAAAGTAACAGTCTTCATTAAGACAGATATTGCAAATCCCACTTTTTTTATAAAATGAACAGATGGAAAATACTGATTTCCACCATCACAAAACAAAGTGGCCCTAGCGATGGAAAAATACTTTTGCATCAGTGTTAAGGAGAAGAAAAGCCATGTATCTTCAACTTTGGGGTCTACATGATTGCAATTGGGACACTAGGTGTGTTTCTAGTTACAAAAGGGTCTGTACCTCACCTATGCCACAGTGAGATGGTGATGTGGGAAACACCTGGGCTAAGTTCAGTAAGACGTCTTGTGCCATATCACTTCCTACTGTTCGCTGCTGGTCCTCCCCTGGACTCACCATCCCGAAAAAAACCCCAAGTAAAACCCTTCATAATCCTACTCTCCAGTGCCCAGTCAGTACACTTACCAAAATCCCCCTAATTTACACAGGCTTGTTAAAACTAAACTGATTTTGCCTTGAAGCAACGACACAACCAGTTACCCCATTGGCTGTACTGGGACAGAAGGCTCTTCCAGTTGAGGAGCAGCCTTTTTTCCTTGAAACTTCCAGCTATATCTGGAAGAGCTCGACTTTCACTGCCCAGTCTCCGGACAGCTTACAAAAGAAGACAATTTGAAACAGCTTGCAGTGCGTGAGGATTCTGAAACAACACTGCCAGATACGATGAGGACCCACGAGATGCAGCTTTCCTCTGGACTAGCAGCATGAGGTGCTGTGGGAAACTCTAAAGGCATCTCAGATGGTCTACATCCCTATTTACACAACCGGATTGAGCCCAGAAAAGTGGAGGACCACAAACATCACTGCTTGCTTTTGGAAACGTTTAAAAGAATAAATGTTTATGGTCTCAATGCTTGAAAACCAAAAACTCAGATTTTGACAAAATAAACTTTGGATCAACCTGATATTTCATACTGAAGACTGATAAATAATACAGGGGAGAAATCTCTTAAATCGGATTTTTATCCAGCAAACCACTTAATCCTCAGTTTAAAACTGAACTTAAATTGAGAACTTAAAACATTGGCTCCATTAGTCCAATGTGAAGATTATTGTCTCATACCTCTTCAGGAAGAAAAAAACCACTGTTTCACCTTCCTGCACCAAAATCTTTTTTTTTTTTTTTTCCCCTCTGCTGTGATTCAAAATCCTGTGCATAGATTATCTGCAGTTCTTAAATCTTAAAGGTCACTTTTTACAATGCCATCCACATGCAGTTTTCAACCCTGGACTTCGAGAAACTGCCCAGATAATTAACATAATCTTAAAAGCAATGGTCCGTCAAAACATAAGAATTAGTCTGAGCACTTTGCACACAAAAATGTGAAACAAGACATGCACAGCCACTGGCTACTCCTCTTGCTGAAGAGAGGCCAGGCAGATTTTCTAAGTGTCAATCTCATTATACTGGTAGTTGTACAGTGCTAATTTACCTCGTGAAAAATGTAAGATGCACTCTCTTGAAAAAAAAGAATAGAGGCCTCTGGCACAAATCTGCATGAAAATGTTGTCTGTAGTACATACTTCCCCCCAAAATAAAGCTTTATAAAATTGAAGGCAAATAAAATGTTTCCAGAGAAAGGATGCATAAATATTTTACAGAAAGATTGTTTATGCTGTTATTCATACTGTCAAGAAACTCGGGAGGTTTCACTTAGGAATCAGGATCCCACTGTGCTCTTAACAAACTCACTTAGAGGTTGTCATTCAGAAAGCTACTGTGTCAGATAATAATGTCAACAGATAACAGAATTAATAAAAAAAAAAAGTTACTAAGCCTTGGTTGTAAAATTCTCCTGAGCAGAACTAAATGCATAAGGGGATTAAAAAAACCTCCTCAAGCACACAGCAGGTTGCATCAAGCTAATGCAAAGAGGAGAGAAACTCTACTTTATTACTGAAGTTTAACCTGCTCACTCATTAGGGTATCTTGAGCAAGTTGCAGTACAAAGTAGAAGGAGACAAATGAAAAACTCAAGGTTTGAACAACTACACCCGTTTTTAGGCTATGGATCAATTTGCAAAAATGGCAGGGTCTGTTCTGTGTTTTAAACAGTATCTCTGTAATTTCTGATAAAGCGCCCACAGTGATAGACTGCATTCAAAATGCAGCCTCCTGGAATGTAATTCTGGCATATACCATGAAATACAGACCCAATCCATTTATCTTTGTGAAAGCATTAAAAGAGAAAGAGAACGGACAGAGGAGAGCATGAATAAAATACATCCCATTTATCATGCTCGCCACTCTCAGGATGGGCATCATTAAGATACTTCCAAGGGGGTTTAATTTGCTTTTTTTCTTTAGGGATTTGTTTAAGGTTTGGGGGTGGGGGTGGGTGGTGTGAATAAAAAAACCCCCAACCAAACAAAAAGCCCCCAACAAAACAACAAAAGAAAGAACTGTGCCAATCGTTGTGCTAGCACAAGAGGCTTCACTAAGACTGAAGGCCAACTCTACCCTAAGCATGGCTTTGGATGAAAACCACGGCCTTTCACTGCACAACTAAGACAAATGGAATTTCCAGGGTTCTCCACACCCCCAAAAGCCCATGAACTGCTTCTGTAGCTTTATAAGCACAAAAATGTCCATAGAAACAAGTCGGCTGTAAGATTATGTTCGCTTTAAAATGAGAGCTGTGAATCTCCACAAGACCATTTTAGGCAATCACGAGCTGAGAGATAATGAAAATTATTTTGCTGAAGATCTAAGAAGATTTAAGTCTAAGCCACAAAATTAACTTGTGTTAATTAATACCTGCCTAAATTGGGTGGATCTAAGGAGTAAGTGCTTTACTGGCAAGGGACAGCACTGGGCTCCTACAGCACCAAATTCAAGCACACCACATGCTCTGAAGAGAAATTCAGAGGTAGAAAGGCAAGAGAGGGGGTGGCAATTCCTGCAGAGTGACGTGGAAATAAGATATTGCATTGCAAGGGTGAAATAGCACAACTGGAGGATCTCAGGCATTATCAGAACCAACACTGGATTCCAGTTTCATTAAAAAAAACGGTGCTGCTCCCAGAGGCCTATTGGCTGACAGTGTAACAGGGTTGGAAAGCATTAAAGAAGCACAAAATATTTTGATAGAGAGACAAAAGAATAATAATCTATGGCATCAGAATCAACTAAATGATACTAAAAGAGAGGAGCATCTAAAAAGATGGGAAGAAACACTTAAACTGGCTGACTAGCAAGGAGAAAAAAAAAAAGAAAAACTGGGTATGTTTTTAAATCAAAATGTGTAAGTAGATTCTCAGCCAGTAGAAACTGACAAAATTACATTAGTATTGCTCAGGTAACACTTTCGTTGCACAGACTGGGTTCCCTGCCTGAAACTGATCCTGTAGGCTGTTCCTCACAGAGAGGAACACACAACTTGGCTGAACTTTTGTCTACGCAAGGCTTTCAGGCTCAGACCCAGCATAAAGGACCTCACGTCTTTTTAAAGCAACTATCTTCAGTTTGCTAACCAGAAGTTCCTCTTCTGGGATTCTAACTTTTACAGTACTGGTCCCACTCCTCTGCAACGACCACTTACCTTCTTTAACTCTTCCTGAATACTTCTACCATTTTCCTCTGAGGACAAACTCTCCTTCTCATTTTCAGGATCTATGCCAGGCTCTGACTCTTGTTCTTCACCAGAAGATGTCTCCTTGTCACTCATTTTAGCAGCAAGCTGAAATAACCTGGATTTAAGCTCCTCCTCCATAAGGTCCGGCTTGACATTATGGTGCTGATCCTCATTGCTTACATCTGTTTCTGATAAATCATCAAAATCCTACAAAGAAATTAGAAAAACCATATAATTCCTGTGTGGGCACAGAAAGAAAAAACAGATTCCTAGAAAAGTATAGGTATGATGACTCTGAAGGGAAGCTGGAATGAAAGTACACTAAATGTTCTGATAAAAAAGGAATGCCAGTAAACCAACACTTGTTGGATTATACTTCTAATTCCTGCTTATTTTCATATTCCCTAAAAAGAAACCATCAAAATCATTATGTAACTGTGTGCAACTAATAAAATATGCCTAAGTGGCAGTCCTGGCACTGCCATCACTCTCAGACACGGTGCAGGTGAAGGGAGGAGTGGTGATGAAATAACCTGTGACCTTCCAGTTTTGTTCAGCTTTCCCTTAAAAGCTGTGCTCGCATTCCCTGACTGCTTGGTGTTGGGCATTATCTGCGTTCTTAAAGACAACTGGAAACGAGTTTGGAAAAATCTCTCTTTTATTGCATGATGATGTTTAATATTGTCAGCTTTCCCAATGATTGTTTGTGTAGATGGATCCTCTACGCAGGCAACCATTTTCCAAATGCCAACTTCCTTGGAATAAGTTCAATCTTCAGGAGCACCTTCTCTTCTGACTCTTGGATCCTTAAAGGTGGGAAGCACTTAGAGGGTCAGTTCAGTAACAGGGGGTGTTACAGACTCGACCACAAGTCCCTTACCTTGGAGGCTGAAGAGAAGAAAAGCAGGGTCTTTTTGCAAATCTGCCTACCAGGGTTCCTGCCCAGCATTTAATAACGTGGCAAGGGGGTAGTTTTGTCAGCCCTTGCAGAAGATCTGAGAATGTCTCGTAGTTGTTCTAAAAACTAATGCCCAGGTACATACCAGTTCATTTTCTGGATCTGTGCTGTCTGATAAGGACCCAGTTTTGCCTGATTTCCACTATGGTCCCTGGAGGGAGACAGGCATCTCCCAGAGCAACTTGTTCCACCTATAGAGTCACCTGCCTCCTGGAAACGTTCTCTCCCTGCTGACTGCTAAGGGACAGTTTCAAACCATTAGATAGTTTGTTCAGTGTTTCAGCCAAGTCCACACAGTTAAGATGGAATTAGGCGGGTTTAAAAAGTGATGAATTCTTTGAAACGGAGCACAACCATGCAGAACCACCCAGGAGGAGGTTATGAAGAACTCAGCCTGGCACCAGAGTGGTAGACACATCTCAGCAGGTCTAAGGGGGTGATCTGGAGCAATTCTCAGAGAGCAAAGTACTCATATTTGCCTTACGCTCTCGTACCGTGACAGGACCAGACACCACTGGGGAGACTAAAAGCTGTGTTCTCTCTACCATTCATTTGGAAATACATAAACAGGAGCTTTGCTTTGCACAGCTACTCTCTCTGCAGCTACAGCAGCACTGTTTACAGATGAACCAATTAATTACCTCCAGTTCTCACAGGAAACATTAACCCTGCCAACTCCCTCCCAAACCCTATCCACCAAACTGCTTTTAATAGATTGACACGTTGTGTTTGTAATGTCAATTCTCCTCTCTCATGCAGTAAACTGTTCTGTAGTGTCTAGCACTTTCACAGCTTTCTGGACAATTTCTGTCTGCAGTTATTTGCAATTCAATCAATTACGCAACTAAATGATTGCTTTGTAGCTCACCTTCAGGATGCAGAAGACCCTTCTGGGAAATCAGGATTTGAGAGAACAACAGAAATTTGAAAGCTACAATAGTAGGGGAACCATGGGTTTAGGCTGAAGTTCTTTTCCAAAACATTCAGCTTTTGCAGAACAAAAAGCTTTTTCTGCCAAACAAACATGGAAGCTGTTCAGTGATCAAGAACAAGATCTCAAATCACTGTTTTCACTTCAGTTTTATGATTTGATACTCCTATATACATGTAAAAGAGTGGTGCATTTCACGGTTTTAATTAAAAATCTGTATTTATCATAATGGTGCTTCCCCAAATTGTAAGAAGAGATGTGTTTTTTTTCCAGACATATCTTGCATGTCATTCAACAACTCATCACATTTCACAAACAGGTATAAAATCTTCCCCCCCCACTTTTCGTCGCATGGAAATCGCTCATAACTCAATGTAACAGCAACAACAAAAGGCTCAAAATAAAGCAGGCAAGCAACGTACTGGCACGGAGGCTCTAGAACCAGATCCATGCTAAACTGCTGTCAGGGTCAACCCATCACAACTATCAACTGACGGAAAGTTCCCTTCCTATGGGAAACCAAAAAATCAGGAGCTACCATTGTAGGAGAGCACGCAAACCGTGAGGTTTGCAGATGTTCAGTTTCCCTGCGGTGAGAGCCGGTGTGTTTTCAGGGCAGATGTTTTCCACAAACACATCCCAAGCGCCATCCCGTGGGGAGCGACAGCCTGGCAGAGCTCAGCCCTCACCTGGCAGCAAGTAACAGGTGGGCTCTCCTGATCAAAGAAGCAAACCGATAACGGGGACAATTCCCTCACTTGAAGCAATTAAGCCACTCTGCTTTCCAGCAGAAATGTCAGAATTGCAGATATATTAAGCAAAAGAGTATGAAAGCCAATATATCAATATTGTTATTACTAATAATATAAGCAATTAATATATCATTAATTTTAAAAGCAGGGAACGGTTTATGGTTTGAGTGTCAATTTCTTTAAAAAAAAAGTTACAATTTGAAAACTAATCATCATTAAAAGCAAGGTTGCACTGCCTACAGGAAGCCCAACTTCTAAGACTGCTAAACTGAAATCCTGTTCTACAACACTGATGAAAACACAATGGTTAATGAATTATCATCTTATTACTACAATGCAGTAAAAGGTGGTTATTATTGCAATGCAGTAAAGTGCTGAAAAAGTTTCTTCGCTGCAATTTACATATAATCAGTTGTTCAGTGTCTAATGTCTAAGTGCTATATTTATTATAACAATAAACTAATGTCTAGTTTAAAAGAGTTTGTATGGCCTCTGCAAATTCTGTATGATTTCACCACTTGAAAATCTATGTTTGGTTCAAGACCCCACAGTGACTCTTCTTTAAGTCTGTGCTGTCTGCAGTTCTTGATGCACCTGCACTATAATTTTGTACAAGCTGTTCACGTGTAGGGCTCTCCTTGCTGCAGCCTCAATCATTTTACCAAGATCAATATGTTACTTTGGGGAATATACGAAACCCTGACTTCCCTTTCATCTCCTTTTTTTCCCAGAGCAATATAAATGATGCCTGGCTAATTCATTTCCATACCTTAAATCATATTCCTTACACTCACGATCATTTTAACTGCTTCCTAGAACTGTTCAACCGTGCAACATCCTTGCTATAAATCGTGGGAGTTGGTCCATCCCTGCAGCCAGCAGAGTTTGCATTTTGAGCACAACAGGGAGGTTATAAGAGGCAAAGCAAGGCACAAAAGACTTGGAAAGAAGGACCATTTTCCGCATCAGCTTGTACTTTGAAGGACACACTGAGCTGCTGAAGGATGCCATCACGTATGTCTGGAAGCGCCCTGCCTTTCTGACCTCCTTGTATGAATGTGGAGAAGGTTCACATTGGACATTAGGAAAAATTTCTTCACAGGAAGGATTATCCAACACTGGAAGAGGCTGCCCAGGGAAGTGGTTGATTCACTATCCCAGGAGGCATTTAAAAGATGCGTAATTGTGGCACTTAGGGACATGGTTTTATGGTGGACCCTGCAGTGGTGCATTAACAATTGGACTTGATGATCTTAAAAGTCTTTCCAATTTCAATGATTCTGTGATTATACAACATCTCCAGGACCTTCTCTGTGAGCTCCAATCCCCTGTGCTCTCCAGAGCAGTAGTACCTAGAAAGCCACAATATGAATACAGACACACATAGAATGTGCATATATACACAAAGCCAGAAAGGGAAATGCAGAAGTCTGTGTAAAAGATACGGACTTTGTGCAGGTCCTGAAAGTCTTTTAATCGTGCCTGATGTTCTAAGAAGTCATTAATGGCCACTGATGTGTTGTTAGAGCACATTATCATGCGTAAGTCCCCTTCAACAACTGTTGATTATGAGGACATAAGTATTAATGAATCAGTACCCCAAACATCCACACCTCTGTCCTAAAAGCAGAAGGAATAGATGCAGAACTAAGGATAGTTCACCCAGCAGTAAAGCCCTGCTGAAATCCTAACCCTGACTTATGATCAGGTATACTGATGTCTTTCTATAGGAAATACAGGCTAGTAGGATCAGCAAAGAAAAACTATTCCAGGCATCCTAAATTTGTTCAGACAGCTTTAAGACAGAATCAGGTTGCTTGTAGTCAGAGGCATAGGGAGGAGACAGCCCTCAGATTCTTGCTTCAGGCTCACTGTTACCCTGCTGCAGCAATGATGCAGCTTCAGGAGTTCAGGAGGGTAGGACATGGCAAATGGAACTTGACAAGGGGTCAATATTCTCATCTAGTGTGTTTGTACTGCTAAAAAAAATTTGGGGGACAACCGGATCTTTTACTTACTCAGTCCCAGGCCCAGACAAACTCCAAACAGAGAAAACATCTTGGCTTTCTGGTTATCCAACACTTGTTTAAAAGAAGTACTTTGCTGTCTTCAAGTTGTATGATCAGTTTTTACAAGTTTGAGCTATTACATTCTGGGGGTTTTTTTGCTTGTTTTTTTGTGTTTTGTTTGCTTTTTAATCAACTAACAAATTATTTAAACAGACGTAATTTGCAAACGCTCACCCTAAAATGTCAAAACTCATCATAAGGTGACCAATTAAAAGCAGACATCACTTGGACTGTATTTCACAAAAAGCCCTTTCTGAATTTCTGCTTCTCATTAGCTTTATCTCTTACCAGGACATTTGCAAATGCTGCACAGGAGAGTCCCAGGCACATGTGTTATTTCTTATTTCAAGAACAAAGGAGTTAAAAAACCAAAACAGGTGATTAATTAACATTTTTTAGCTGTTGACAAATCCCAACTTTCTTTTTTTTTTTTTTAGGAGCACTGTATTTTACATCATTAACAATGCCTTTGATCAGATGAAAATGGTATATTTGAGAAAGAGGCAAGGTCTGCTCAACACTTTACCTTTGCTTCTCATTTAGGAGGCATAAGGAAGATAAAATTTACTAGAACACTCCACCTCAAAATACCTATGTTATTGCCAGCATAGTTTAATTACTTTAGCTCTTTTTGAGAACTGCATTTGGTAAGCTTGGACACAATTACCTGACTTAAATTCATCTTGTTGGCTTTTGCCTGATTCTTGTCTTCACATAATTCTTCAGAGATGGCTTTGTTCTTCCTCCACCTTCTTGATCTCTTTTCTAAATCATAATGGACTTCTTCAGTCTCACTGCTGTCCGAATACTCTACGCTAGTTGCCTGTGGATTAAAATTTACATCCAGTTCTCCGTGGAAATGTTTCTTTTCCATTCTGGGCATATCGCTTTGAGTTCTGCTTTGCAACCAGAGAAGTTTGCTAGGTCCTTTAGCTTCCTGGGAAGAGTTCACCGAAGACGTTTCCGAATCAGAGAACACCGTCTCAGTGTTGGTGTACAACCCAGAGGAAGGGGAGGTCACTGCCTGGTACTGATCGTTGCCATAAACCCATTCGCTCCCATACTGGGAACTGCTGTAATAGAAATCGTCTGGTAATTGTCGAGGTCTCCTGCGCAGCTTGTTCAAGGCCACGTTCCAGTCGTAGTCGTCCTCGCTGTCCGAGCCCATCTCGTCGTAGGCAGACACAACGCTGGATTCGTTCTCCAAAGCTCTGAACACCTGACTCTTTGGTTTGGCGAGCATTCGAGGGCGAGGCAAAGCGACGTTCTGCAAAGCCACCCAGTTCCCATCGGTGCTTTGGAAAACAGAAGGCGGACCTACGAGGACAAAGCAAGAACAACTGCCATCACAGAGGGAAAGCCTCATTTTTTACGTGACACAAACTGGAGGGTTCGACAAAACTTACGAACAAACGCAAGCGTTGCTGCTACGTGAACTCTCCCGTGCTGACGTACTGCTCAGAAGCCACCACTCAAAGTCAGGGTGATGACTATTTAAAATGTGCGACTACTTGAATCAAAGCTTTTTTTTCCTAAAAGAATTATTGGGAAAGGCTGATGGAACATCAGCGCACAGACGTGTATAAATGCTGAGTTTTGCAAGTGTCTTTGATTCTGTGCATGCAGTTCTGGTCCCTCATGTTGAAAAGGAAAGATGGAAAAAGGATCAGAGAAGAGCAACAAAGGCTGTACCAGATTCTGAAACGGTGTTCATTCAAGGAACCATTAAATAAGCCAGAGCTCTGCCATCTGGAGGAGAGAGGAGTGAGAGGATACAGGCTAACAGAGATGGGGAAGTCTCCTTCAACCAAATCACTAGAGGACATGAGTTGAAGCTACAGAAATCAAGGTTCTGAACGAACAAAAGAAAGAAGTGGGATGCAATGGATACCAGACCTATGGAGCTTCTTGCCTTGCGTTGTTATGGATGCTAGAAATTATCTGAGATAAAACAGAAATGGCTGTGGACATGGAAGAGAAATCCATTGAAATTTACTAAATACAGAAAGACAATTCTAGCCAAGATAGCCATTAAGGTGAAAGTTCTAGAGGTTCAGAGCCTACTCAGAGGCAGCATGAAAAATACTTGCCTTGTCCTAACCTTTCCTAGACTCTTGCTTATGGCTACTGATGCTGCTGTTGCACCTGAGAGTAAATACTAAATGAGCTTTCTGTATGACACAAGCCCTGCTGCTCCTGTATTCTTACACTTTGTCAGAGTATGTTTTACAGCTTCAACAGAGTGAAAAAAAAGGTCACAAATACAGTCAAAAAGTGCTGCATGAATCACATAACTCAAAAAATCACAAATTCTGATAGATTTAGATTCCATTTCCAATCAAACTTCAAAATTCCCCTATAGGGAAATATGAATGTGCAATGATTCTATGTTCTGTAGCAGTTGACTAAAGATATAATGCCATGGATTTACACAGTAATCTCAGCCTACTGAATGAACTTTTCAGAGTTATGAATTCTTCCCATGGGTTTAAATATCCCATTTCCAGAAAATTATAGAAACTCTTGATATAAACATAAGTTTTCTCAACCTGTAAACAGAACATTACTATTTTAAAATGGACAAAGTAATATCTGGATCTGTTGTAGATGATAATTACGAATTTTGCATTAGATGTTTACAAATACTTCGATGCTAAGACTATTTTTTTCCTGAAATTGTTCATAAGGAACACAAATATGCAGTAAAAATGTGTGCTTAGTTTAAAAAAAAAAAGCCTGAGGTACACTACCACCACCAAAACACCCTCACAAAAATAAAACAAAAATTAAATGGTAATTAAACTTGGAAGCTAGGTAAGATTTAGAACAACTTTTGCATTTTTTACTCATTTGAATCCTTTTGGCCTGTTTTCAATTCATAAGTTTCATGCCAATTCAGAGAACTTGAGAAAATACATCACTGAAGTAATTTTTAGTCCTGGCTAAAAGGAAATTAAATAACACTAACTTTCTTGTAGCAGTGACCAGCTGAGGATGTAAGTGAAGTCAGGTTTGAAGGGAGAACTAACTACTCCTCATTGTAACCCCTGATTCTGGGGAAAAAGAAAGAACACAAGCTATAACTGAAGTTATAGGGCAGTAGTTGATTACATCTTAGAGGGCAAGAAGAGGAGAAAGCCGCTGAGAACTCTATATTCAGAAAATTGGCTCAGTTTTGTCCCAGCTTCAACCAATGTCAAGTGCTCCCTTCCTGAGTTTACAAAACAAAGTGACTTGCTTGAAAAAATGGATTTTGCACACAGTTCTCCGGGCATAAGCTATAATTCATCCATGTGAAAATGAAAAAGATGTAACAAGTTAAATTGTAAAACTGTTGGTAAAGGGTAAAAAACCCCCCACAAATTCATGATTTGGTTCTTGAGTCATCATTTAAACCAATACAAACTGTAATCAAAATGAACTGTGAGCTGCTTTTTGGCTATATGACTAAAAAGACCATTGATACTGCCACTCCAAATTCTTGGTTGAGATTTCTTTCATTTTCTGTATTCTAATACAGAGCTGCTTATTACTCCATGGGTGAAACCACATTTACATGTATTAGCACAACCAGCTATTTACTGTAAGCTCACAAATGTGGTTTTTAGATGAAAGAAGCATAACAAATCCTCTGAGTAGAGCACCTGAAAAGAAACTGGGTCAATTTGTCGTTCTGCTGTGGTTAAGCAATTGTTAAGTACTAAATTGCTCAGGAGTTGAATTCAATGGGATTGAAGTGGGTTCTTAAATTTAAGCACCAAATTAACTGCTTTACTGAAAATAGGCCTTCCACTAAAATGCCCAGGAGAACAACACTTCTGCTGGGGGGTTGAATGAGCAGTTCACAAAGTAATGCATACTTAGTCAAGTCAGATTTTAATACTACTTTACTATCAATTTCTTCCTGGGGGGAAGGAGGGGTATTGAAACTGTCTAAATTTCAGTCTTTCAAGTTATCAACTGGCACTACAGATGAACAAACTGAATGGATGGGCAGTCCCCCCACCCCCATCCTTGGTCCCCACTAAACCCAAACACATGTTGTGGCTGCTTCTGTCATCAGGTCCAACCTCCCTGCTCGAGCGGGATGGCCCTAGAGGACAGCACAGGATTGCATACAGGTTCTTAATGTCCCCAGTGAAGGAGACTCCACAGTCTCTGGGCAATGTGTCCCAGCACTCAATCACCCACACAGTAAAGAAGTTCTTCCTCACGTTCAGCTGGAACTTCCCGTGCATCAGTTTCTGCCCATCGCCTCTTATCCTATTCCTTGGCAGCACCAAGAAGAGCCTGGTTCCATCCTCTCAACACCCTCCCTTCAGATACTTATAGACACCGATACCTTCTTCAGTGACAACCTGCCCTTACGTCACCCTGAAGGAAGCAGGGGATTGCATTCTCTCCCCAGGGTGCTGATTCAGGGATGAGGCTGACTTGGAAAGCTGCTTGTGATCCACCACCTGTATTTACATCCACACCTAACACATGACGACAAAGGACAGATCCAGGGAAACTGCTGGTCTGTGAAGTTCCTACTCAAACAGCTTTCCCAAACTCCTGTGGAACCACCAGTCAGCAGGGCTAGACAGAACATTGCATTTGTAGATTCACTGGGGTTGAAAACAAAGTCACAAGGGGGAATTTTAACTGTGAATTATTTCATTGTTTGGGTCACCACGTAACCTCATGGACAGCTCCAAACTCTTTTGACTGGAGGACAGATCATCAGTGACCAAGAAGGGGCCTTGGGCTCTTGTGCCTTAAAAGCTCTGAAATGTATCCCAAGTAGCTGCCTAATTTTTGTGACAATCCAAAATGAACTCCACAAAGGCCCAAATTATGAACCACTTTTTGGAAAAAAAAAGGTGATAAAAAAGTGACACAGCACGATGAAACTGTGACACAGCATCATGAAATACACATTTCAGATGTGACCTCTGAAAGCACAGAGATCAGCAGGAATGTCCTGGAGAAGGTCCTTGCTTTAAAGTCATATTTATTCCACATGTGAGAGAGAACCAAAAAAAAAAAGAATCTTATTCGTACTAGAAATATTTACTTGTTTCATTTAGCCTGTCCACACTCTTCCAGCTGGGTAATGCAGAGAGCTTGTGTTCCTTCTGCTTCCTGGACTGTCCTTTTGGCTGCCTCCGAAGAGCCTCCGTCATAGATGATGCAGAGTCTTGTCCTTTACTGGTTGTATCTTCACTAGCCAGGGAAAATGCAGATTGAGACCTCTGTAAGATTAAAAAATCAAAGAGTCTTTAAAAATAGAATTTTTTATTTAAAAATAGAAATACTTAATTATCCAACTCCCTACCACAAACAGTATTCAGTTACCCGTGGAAGCATGGGATCTGCTAGCATCACAAATGCAATTGTATGTGTTCAAAAGAATTGTTTCAGCATCAGGTTGCTTACTTATGTGCATTTCTGATGCCGTGCAAGGAGGCAGGAAATTGTTCATACCACCACAGGCCAAATGGAAAGGAATAATTAAGGTGAAGCTGTCGGGGATGCTTGATGAGGACTGATACCCAACTGCTTCGACTCAAGTTAGTCAGAAAGGGAGCCCATCGTGGTGAGATGTGATGACTTACTGTTGGCTCAACAGGCCATCTGGTGTAACAATTTGCAGAAGTTAAAAATTAAAAAAACAAACAAACAGTCTGTACCCCAGAAATAGATATGCAAGTCAACTGATTCTAATGCAGAATTCTGTTTGCTAGGACATACATATCACCCAATATGCTGAGCAGTTTTATGCAGTCTTACTAATGAAGTCAACATAGTCTACAATTGCACATCTATTTATTTCTAGGAGAGTGACATTTCAAGTCAAAATAAGGTAAAAATACTGTTGTGATTGTTAATCAGCCCTGACTACTACTGAGGGGAAGGGACTTTCCTTTGGTTCCAGATAAATAGATCAGATATTTGAGTTCTGACTTAGGCACAGAGGTCACTTACAGAAGACACATTTAAATATGGCCTGTTTTAAAAGGCTGTGAAAGCTGGCAGTGCCCTGTGGACTCGAGAACTCCCACTTGCCTATCAGATCACACATGTAGTGGTAGAAACAAGGCTACAGAGCTCTCAGTACAGGACTGGATACACCAGGGATTCATTACAAGGTGCTTTTGGTGGTTCAGTTGCTCTGCACAGCCCAAGCTGGCACTCTCAAAATCTTTAGAATCAAATAATTTCTGTAACTGCAATGACCACATAATGTTGTTCATCTTGTCCATAAAGAGACACAGGTCCTAATGGGATGCATTTGAGTATTTCCTTTCCAATTCAGTGATTCAGCTACTCACAGTAAGCTCATAGTACTGTATGATTTTATTATAGGGAATCTTTCAGATTAATCACTACTTTTAGTCTAAGCTGTATTCGAGTGTATATTTGGGCTGTTTCAAACACTGAACTAGATCTTCAACTGATCAAGCTCATCTGAATCCTCCTTAACCTGTAAAAGGGTTAATAATTTAACACAATACACACAGGTTTGTAATTTTTTTTTGCCATAGAAAATTTGCTCATTAACTTTGATTTCATCCTGTCAGGATATCTGGACAATATAAATAATTCTGCCACAGTTTGCCACCTGAACTATGACGAGTTTTAACTGTGCTGTGGTTCACTTCATTTCATTGTAAAGCAAGAACTACCAAACTTGCCACGCTTTCAATAAATCAGGTGCAGTAAATGTCTGCCCTATCCTTTGCTATCTTTTTGTTGTTACATACTGAAAGCAGCAAGTTGTTGTGGCTGTCACTATTTTCACAGTACTATGAATATTCCCTCCGGGCACATTCTTTTTCCACGTGTATAGAGCAAACACTAGAGATGTGAGATGCTAAAGACCCAGAAGAAGGAGAAGATGAGCATGAAAGGCCAGATGGACAAAAGGCACTGAGAAACAAGGAAGCACAAAGAAAGCAGACACAGTCCCACGAGGTATAGGAGACTAGGATCTGAAATAAGATTATCCTAACAAGCTTATCTAAAAGGAACTAAAAAAGGAAAAAAGAAAAGCCGACTTTTTAAAATTGTGTGCTAAACTTTTGTAGCAGGTCAAGTGGAAACTGCTCTCCACAGTTGCTGCAAGCTCTCTGTGGTGAGAGGGAAATTGGTATTTTTCAGGAACTACTGCTAATTCCCAGGAAATCTGGTCCAAATACAGGAAGGGGTAAAGCTTATGGTGCTTCCAAAGTTTGGCTTGAACCCATCCTCATTGTTTTTCTACACTTCATGTGGATTTTTGATAAAAATCTGTCTTGGACTGCTCTGCTAGAAATACCACCTCTTTCTCACTGAGGACGGTTCAACTTCACAGAAGGCTTAAGGAGAGAAAAGTACTGGCATGCTAAAATAACTTGGCTGCACCCCTGCATTCAGATCCTGAAAAAGGAAGGGGCTCTTGAACTAGCACTCTTGACTATTACATTTGCAGTTCTCTGGTAGTTCTTGTGTCTGGAGAGACTGAAATGATCAAGAAGTGCCAGCATTCTAATAAGCTCCAGTTAAGAAGAATAAGTAAAACTAGAGGTTTAGGTTTTTTCTTGTTCTGAAAGTTAGTTTTAGATAGGGATGGAAAGACAGAGAGTTGGATTGTGTTTTATTCAGACAAGTATGGGTGGAAAGAAAGCACAAATGTTCATCCCTGAGAGCAGTTCAAATCACTGCTGACACTGATAATGACACAAAAAAGGAGTGTCAGTAGCCAAGCCTGGTGTAAGAACAGGATAGAAGCTATCCTGGCAGGAGAACAAATCAGTCTAAATTGGCACAAACCAGCTGTACTTTTCAGAGCACAAAAGCAAATGTTTGTCTACAAGTTTATCTCCGATCAATTAGCAGTCTGACCGGCGACTCCATCTGAAATGCAAATGACTTAAGACCTTATTTTGAAGTTTTTGCAATAAAGAGCCAACTAGAAAGTCAGCTGTTTGCTGTGAGGCGACGCAGCAAAACTCCTACCCTTGGCTGGCACATCCGCATCATCTTCAACTGCTCAGCCCTGCAGCTGCAGCACAACCTTCAGCAGGGGCCCCATCCCATGCAGGTGCCTGCTCGTGGTGCTGCCTTCGCCACCATGCTCCCCTCCCACACACGACTCTGCTGCATCCATGCCTCCCTCCCTCACAGAGGGAACAGCCCATCCACAAATCCACGAGGGACTTTTTTTTTCCCATTTGTATAAGAAGCAAAACACTAAACGTCAGGGAAGAGGATGAGAAGCTGTCCTGGGTTTCTGTAGCTGAATTTTTTTTTTGGTAGTGGGAGGGGGGCTGCAGAGGTGGTTTTTGTTAGAAGCTGCTAGAAGCTTCCCCTGCCCCATAGGAGCCAACGACACATGGCCCCAGGAGGGACATCCGGCTCCTGGCCAGGGCCGAACCAATTAGAGATCATAGTAATGGCTCTGTAATAACATATTTAAGAATTAGAGGGTTATTGCACAGAAGAAATTCCAGGGAGCGAGAACATGGGATAACAAGGCAGACATCAAGGTCGCTGCAGAAGCGAGGAGGCGGAGGAGGCACCTCATGGAGCAGGGGAAGGACTCAGAGCTAAAACCCCTGCAGCCCATGGAGGAGCCCGTGCTGGAGCTGTGGATGCTTGAAAGGAGACCTGTGGACCCATGGAAAGGCAAACCCATGCTGGAGCAGGAGACNGAACTCACATCGCAAGTGGCAGCAACTGCAACCAACTGCAATCCCCCATGGACAGAAGGAGGGGTGGGAGAAAAGTGTGTGTGTGTGGTGTGTGTTTTAAGACTGTTTTTTCCTCACTATTTAGCTCAGCTTTTATCCTGTTAGTAATATATGTAGGTATTATCTCGCTTTGAGTGTGTTTTTTGCCCATGAGGGTGGTGGGTGGATGACCCCTCTCCTTTCTGCCTAGTTGCAGAAAGGGATTTAATGAGTCCATGGAATCTGGCCAGGGTCAACCCACTACAGAAGCTTACCCTGGGCGCTGGTGCTCCGTTTGGTTTCCCCGTGCATGGATTGCAGGGGAGTCCTAGAGGTCAGGCCAACTACCACAGCAAGCTCTTGGGTGGGTTTGCGTTGGAACGAGGGATGTTCACTGATCGAGTGAAGGTAACCATGCTCCTCAGTCTTTACCAACTGGACTGAAACAAGATCTCAGGGGAGGAGAACCAGAAGTATCCAAAGAACTACAGGAACTTAAATACGAATTTCAGAAGTGGGCAGGAATGTAGGAACTTTAGTCCCAATTTATAAAGACCTGAGATGTCAAGAAGGGAGCTGAAGCGCTCCAGCGTCTTTTCCAACCAGGATTTCTCGTTCCTCAGCAACGCCCCCCTCTCCAGGTGCTGCTTTAGGTGTATTGATGTGTTATGAATTACAAGGCTGCCCTGTAAGCCTGCGCTCAGACACTGCCAGTACACCAGCAGTAAATCAGTGCAGCAGCAGATGGCATTGCAGCCCAGGCAGCAGTGCTGTGCAGAGCAGCACAGCTCGCAAAACATAGTTACAGCATGGACAGGCATCTCCAAACACTCACGTCAGGTGAGTCCCCCCCAAAATCCTGCCTGCTTGCACCTGCTCTGAGATGTTTGTTTCAAAATTAAATTCCACATGCTGTTATTCTCCTTTTTTTTTTTTTTTTTTTAAATCCCTCTTTGGGGATTTCTGCTGAACAGTTCATAACGTTTGGCTGGAGAGAACNTTTGGGGATTTCTGCTGAACAGTTCATAACGTTTGGCTGGAGAGAACTCAAGCCTTCATTTTTTTACTGAGTTACAACTAAAAGGAGCCATCTGTTTCTTTGATGGCCTTTGGTTAAAAAAAAAAAAACCCAAACAAAAAGGAAAATACAATCTCATTTCTGAAGATTAAAAAAGGGGTGAAAAAAAAGTAACCACATCTTCTACTACTTAAAGATATATAAATATATAAATATTCCATCTTCAGTCTATAACAATTTACACGTTAATTCTTCTGAACACTGAATAAATAAAAACAAGTTATCAAAAGCAAGAAACACTCCTTAAAAACCACGCTAGTGAATCTTGAGTCCAATGTTGAAAATCTATGGATTCTTTACCTTGGACAACTCCTTTATAATTAAGCACATTGTTTAAAGATTCTGCACTACATTATTCCTCAAAAGATGACAGAGTATGGGGAATTCCTCTTTCTTCTAAAGAAAAGCCAAAATGTTAATTCAAAATAGGTCCCAAAACCAACTGATTGGACTTTACAAAAAGATACTCTGGATCAGACATTTTTTTCCCCCTCCCTTCCCTCCTATTTCACCTTGTTTCCTCCCTTACACCACCCTGCGTTCTGGGACAATTAGTAAAACACTAATTTACTCTGCAGCTGTTTAGAGTAAATCAAGGACTCTCCCAGCCCCAGGAGGGACTGAGAAGCCCAGGGCAACTGCAGGGTCCCCACCAGGAGGAGCCCTTGCAGGCACTGGGATGTCAGCACCGGGGCTGTGCAAGTCCTTGCTCTGTGCAAGGACTACCTTGTATACTCAGCGAAGTGACCTGGAAGTGACAGCATAAACTCCGATGACTTCAATGCAACTTTACCCTCCCCTGTCCTCGCTCACGAACCCTGCAGCAAAATGCCTGCTTCTGAGCTGTGCTCCCTGAACGTGATCAATGCACAGACAGGAGCAGCAGGTCTGGCAGCAAATACAGTGGCAACTCCTGAGCATCACCAGCTAATGCGTCCTTTGGTAAGGAAACTCCCACACCAGGAAGGAGACGGTATGAGCTTGCAAATGGTACTGCTCCGCCACGTTCTATTTATCCCTGGAAGTGATTTTTTTGCTCCGTTCAAATGTATGCGGTCCAGACATTTAGCAGTGGGAGTGAAATACCAAGGGCTTCAAGCAGCTGTTCCTTAGTTAATCTTGTATGTGGCGCAGGATCTGTTAGCAACCTCCTGAAAAAGGGCAAGAACGGGCAGATGAATGGAAGGTTTTCACACTCAATTAAAAGAAAACTCCCTTCATCATGTCCTGACCAAAACCCTTGTGAATATTCCAGCCACCAGGGAAAACCCTTGAACAGCAGGCTGGGAGAAAGCAAAGATGATTGCTCCCTTTTCTGCAAAAGTCTTAGAGCATACATCCTTCTGGGGTCTGCCCAAGCTGGCTTTTTTGCTCACTAGTGGCACTAGTGACATAACCTGCCTGCAGTGGGTCATTTCTATCCTTCTACTGGCCTCTTAGACTGCTGGTCCCCTTAAAAGCACTGTTACTTTAAAAAGAATGCAAAAATAATGATTAGCTAATGAGGAGCAGGTCAGTCAGCAGGATGAATTGCACAGCCGTGTAATAACACACAGAGCCACATTTGGGTGTGCATTGATTTTAGCTCAGTTTGGATTAGCTGACTTTGATGATCCAGAGACGGAGAGAAGGGTTTTAAGGGAGAGAGACAGGAGGTTATTCCCCTACAAACCCATTGCTACTGGGCATACAAGTAGCACCCCAATGCCCGGAGGGTTTGAGGGACTCTCCCCTCTCCCTCTAGCCCCACATGTGAACGTGCTACTGCTTTGACTGCAAGAGGTTTGTAAACCAGTAATAAGGAATATTTCATATGGCCCTGAGTATGACTATAAACATCCTTTTATTGTCCTTATGGAGCTAACAATTAGGAAAGTGCTCGGAGCATAAAATACCATAGTTCGATCAACGTAATGGATTTATGTGAGCAAGCCTACTGAAGTTTGTGGAATAGAGGCTGATGTACCAATGCAACTGTAATCCAAGCAGTGCCTTTTCAAGGTACCCTGGTGCATTTAGCCTTTCCTGTCCCTTGCACTTTCCCTCATGGCCCATTCTTTCTCCCTCCTCCCAAACCTGGAATATTGCATATCTCCTTGGGAAAAACTCAAACAAAACACAAACAGGGGAGATACTTCCCAGCCGCACAAGAGCTTTATCTGACGACACCGAGAGCTCAGATAGTACCCTGTGATGACAGGATTACCATTTTACCTGCAGAAGAGAAAGCTAAGCAACAGCAAAAGCCAGATGCCTGGTTCTGGTGTCAGACGGCACGATCCCAATTTGCTACTAGTGCGTGCCTCCGGGAGAGTGTGTGTGTATAAGAGGGGTATGGAGGAGGCAAGCTGGAGTCTTCCTCTCAACTCTAATTGGAGCCTTACACACAAACTCAACATTTTTGTCAAGTGAATACTCTTCACTAAACACAACTATTCTTTTTTTATTAATCTCTAAGTGTCTCGGTTCCCTGTGCAACCTTCCACGTCCTGTTCTGACCCTCATCTACAAAGTTGGGCTCAGCACAGCATGCACCCATCAGAGAGAATCGCTGTATCTCCTACTCCAACACCCAACTCGCAGAGGAAACCTTAAGTGTTCTGTGTTTATTTGGTTCTTGCCGGGACGATATACACCCTGATTTAATCCAAAAATAAAGTAAGATTTGTCAGGCAGCCTAGCTCTGGTTTTAAGTTAGACCTGAAAATTCTGTGATACCCAGGACTGTATTACATTGGCATCTGTAAAATAAAACAAAGCTGGAAGAACAACATATGACCCACATTATTTGGAAAATAACATTACAGAATGACCACCATTCTCTGTTCTCTCTCCTATGTCCTTTCATTCCTTAAAACCTATCTTGGTTTGTTGAGAGGAAGTGCAATGCAGCTGAAAGCAGGTCTGCATGGGCTTGATCATGTACCTAGCATCCAAAACTGCCTTCTTGGATGTTTGTCAAGTGCGTGGATAGTGCTATGAAACCAAAAATCTGTGATCTTATGCTAGAGATACATCTCAAGATAAAGTACAAACTCAAACTATAAAAACAACTTTAAAAGGACGATGCTGTCATGTTTAGCCTCGCCCTGTTTATTTAGTGACCTGAGCCTTAAAAACAGGTACTAGTTGCTGAGTCGGAATTGCTAAAGGAGTCGTATCCTGTCTTTCTGCAGCAGTGGAAGGAGGGAGATCCACCAGATTTTGGTGGACAGGGCTGTCTTAATCTGAAATCCAGATCACTTCTGCAGTGAGATGACAATATTACAATGTCATCTGTGAAGTCAGCAGATGCACCCATTATCTGCAACCTGGGAAGTACTTAGAGAAAGTCGAGTTTTCACATAATAAATATAATTTTAAAAAATACCCTTTTATTTTAGAGCACAAAGTGCTTTTTCCATCTCAAAACATACTGCTCTTTCCCATTCTGTGCAGTTAGCTTCTTTTGGGAGGAAAGAACCCACCAGGATCCAGCTGATGGGCTTCTGGATGAATGCACACCTGCCTCACTGCAAGCAGGTCCCAGCGATACACACCATGCAAACTTCTGATGCCAGCAGCTCATGTGTAAAAGCCACAAGCCCCATCTTCCCTACGACATGACCCATTTATTAATTAGACATAAATACGATGTTTCTGAGACAGAGTCACTGACAGGTAGTATCTGATGTCAGCTGGCATCAACTTCCTCCACTGTTATGCCTCCCTCATCTGAAATCACTCTCCCACTGTCGTATGGCAAGCTAGACAGGATTCCATCTCAAAAAAAGTTTTCTTCAAGTATTTGTTTGAGACAAACCTAACAAGATATTGAGCATCTGCAAAACCTCCAGCTTGTGGAACCTTCCTTCTCTTTAAAACAAATCAAATGGGGAAAAAAAAAATAAAGAAAAAACAAACAACTGTCGGTACGCTGCAGACCTTATAATTAGCTTAACCAGTAGATTTCTGCTTCCCCTGAGGTGCATCATAATGTGTATTTAATGAAATCCTCCTTTTCCTTATATCCCTAGCTGTTTTATATACTATAAATTATGGATGAGCTTCTGTTTATATACATGCCATCTTTTAGCTGTAAAATAAAGACCACTAATACAGTGCTTAAAACACACCAGGGTGCCCGCACTCCATCAATGTTTAAATGGGGTACAATGTGCCAGCTGATGGTTTGCTCTCTTGCTGGCGGTGATGTCTGGTGGGGGGGAACTGGACTGAGAAAGCAGAGGAGCCTCCACCCATTGCTCTAAGATCCTCCTATCCCAAAGCTCTACAGTCTTTGCTTGTTGGTAATGAGAAACAGATGGTGCCATCCATCTCTTTTTATGAGATGGGGAAATAAAATATTCAGCCCTGTATCACTATTTTTAGCATTGGCAAGGGATCTCAAAAGAAATCTAGGAGGAAGGAAAAGACAGTATCTATAGACACCATAGTACTGCAGTTAAACAATAAATGCCTTATTTTGAGGGGGGAAGTTTAACTTATTTAATGATGATTTTGGATGAGCAAGGGAGGTAATGCAGGGCTGGCAGAGTCCACTGGAAATTTCTGGATGAGCTGCACGTAAATAGCTGTGATTAAAAGAAAAATTGCTGGCAGGTATAACCACAAGATGATACCTGGGGTTATCACAGCACCCTCGACACTGTAAGCAAGTGACTTTGGTAATAAAATGCAATGCAATAATAAGCATGTGTTTTTAAAGGCCAGTGTTACAACATGAAACTGCCCCATGTCATATGTTACTAGTTTGTGCTAGCAAAAAAAAGTGTATTATGTTCCAAACTGAAGACAAACAAAAATATTTTCTCTAAGATAAATTTCCAGTTTTAAATTATGAAGTCCTGACTGCCTTAAGATTTGTAATCCTTACCTCCCTCTCCTCTGCATGCCTGCCTTTTTGTTAATGATTTCTTCTTTCCTTTTATTTAATCTATCCGGCTTCTCCTAAGTTGTTTGCCAGGCACCAAAGAAATACTTAAATAGGGGAAGTTCTACTTAAATAATCCTTATTGGAAAACAGGTTCACATACATAACTCTGACATAGCAACAGTCACCTTGGGTAGCTTTGACAGAAAAAAAATAGCGCTTGTTTTATTTTTCTTTCCTTCCTTTGGGATTATTGTGGCCACAGTTCCTGTCTACAGAAACCTTGGTCACACCGGGAACATCTGTGCTAATGAATCTGTTGCAGCAGACCCCTTGTTATCTGTGGTGTGTACTAATATGAAACTGTTTTTATCATTACAGGCAGATCGCTCCTCAAACTAAGTCAACACACGCAGCTCAATGTCAGGACATGTACACAAATCCAAGAGTTCTGGTTTTTTTGTCGACATAATGTCACCCATTTGGAACTAAGAAAACTTCACATATTGTAGTGGAAGCCACAAAGATTTGCTGTTACAGGTTTGGACTCAAGAGCTCCTGGGAGGGAGGAAGGAGCTTTGCTGGGAATGGGCATAGTGCCATAGGCCTTCTTTGCCAGCTTCTGTAGAAGCTAAGTTTTGTTTTGGAAAAGAAAAAAAATAATTGCAATTCTTCTGGCAGAAAAGATAACTTTCTCACATGATACACGGAGGAGAAACCGAGGCGGTTTAGTCCTGCAAATCTGCTGACAGGTGCATGATTCCCACTTGTAGCTGAGCGAAAACAAAGTGGAATGGAAAGCAAACTCAGGAGGAGGAATCTGAGTTGTTTCAGCACCGTTGATGACAATCAAGCAGGCTGTAAGTGCTCTGCACAGATTGCCTTTCAGTAGGCTTTCCAGCAGGCCCTTGGATAGAGCCTGTGTTGACTTTAATTCTGCTACTCTAAAGGGCTGACATAACTGCAGCTACCCCAGCCATGAGAACCACTGGAGCTAGGCTTCCTTCCCAAGGGTGTTTGGTTATACTAACAAAATTCTCCTCTGTTCAAAGCAAAGCGAAAATAAACACTAACACACTTCAAAGGACAAGGGGAAAAAACCCACAAAAAACCAAAACAACCCTAGCAAAGCAAAAAAGCAGAAACTAAACTTATGGGAGAGGTGAAAGAATTCGCAGCAGCTTGCCAAATTCATTTGTGTTCCTTAAAGCACTGTGGGAAGGCAATTGGAACAAATGGTGACAAATGTGGCAAAAAGCCCTGTAAAGAGGTAGAGAGTCCTCAAAAAGCACCGTACCTATCTGAATCTCTAGAGCTGACTGATGGCTACGGAAGATTCGAAGCTGTTCTCACCTTAGCGTGACATTTCTGCTACTCCAGTATTTTCCACAAAGTCTACTATTACTCAAACCAATGAGCCTCCCTCTGGCAAGAAAAAAAATAGGACTAAATCATTACTTCACGAGAGGATTTCAAAATATGTTGAGTTCAAGTCCAATGAGTTCTCCAAATGCAGAACAACAAGCTTCTGGTGTAAAGACCAATGATTTGAACAGCACATTTCTCTAGAACCTGTCCTTAAACTCAAGATTAAGAGACCTCAGTTTAGTCAGACACATAATTATTAACTCTCTCGGTCATGGCTCTTCTGTTCTGCAAGCAACTGGCCTAGGAGCGACAGAGCAAAGCTCACCCTGCCTTCTGATGGCTTGGTTAACAGCAGCACCTTACGGGCATTGCTCCTCCAGTTTGGAAATAGGTGGGGGGATTAGGATGCGATTCTGCTCTTCTGGCCTAACTCTGTTCTCACTGGCCATGCAGGCTGGCAAACTTAGCTGGGAGCCAGGACATTGCCCACACTCAGTTCTGGAGGTTCTGCTTAGTGTGGGAGACGTTCTTACTGGCACAGTCACGAGACACTCGGGAGCAGCAGCTTAAACCACAGTATCAAAATGCACTGGAACCAACTCATCTGTCACTGCCTTCCCTCTCTGACTGTCAAGCAGCCTGTCCAAGCCTACAGCTTATTTTCACTTCTTTTGACTTGCTGCTCTTTTAAAAGTGTTACTAATGCAGCCTGTCAGATTTTCTTCAGCTTTGTAGCAGGAGTTAAACACATTGTACTGCAAAAGAAGTGAAAGGAGGAAACATTCTTCAGTGTAAGACATAAATGGGGGTCTGCAGTTGGCTTTACTTTTTCTGTGTTGGTGGTGGCTGTTTTCTTTAAGAGAAAAAGAAACATTACAGAAACCTAAAATTATACAAAAAAAAATATAACGCTCAGCTAAAATCTAAATAAAAGTTAAGTGAGCAGAAAAAAATGGTCAGAAGAATAAACACTGAGGCATTGAGTCCTATTGGAATTCAAACCAAGCAGTGAGATTTCTCATACCTCAAACTCAGCACTCTCCAACACACTCCCCAAAGCCACACAATGCCTGTGATGTACTTCCCTGGCCCACGGGATGCTAGGAAGGCACCCAACTGGGAGACACTTTGTCCAGCCACGTGTTTAACGCCTGTTCTCTGCGAGTCTCTGCACACCGTTCCAGGCAGGGAGGATGCTCATCCACAACTGCAACCCACTGCTTTTGTGCCCCCAGAAAACATGAATGGCTGTGGCCACGCCACTCACCCACAGCGTGTAGGACCCTCTGCGGCTCCCTGGGAAAGTCAGCATGCTCTGATCCGAGACGGCGACGGACGCCAGGCCACTGCTCCTGGACGGCGGCCACTCCGAGTCAGCCTCCGCCTGCTCGCTTTTGCTCTTCTGCTTCTTTATAATCTGTAAGGCAGGAAGATGGGGTGGGGTGGGAGTGGGGAAAAAAGAGAGGCTCAGAAAATACTGCACGAGGAAAACTACATTAACCCTGTCCCAAGACAACCACCCTAGGAGGAACATTTGAGTTTCCCTTCGCTCTTGCTCCAGGTCACGCAAAGGAGGATTCCAACAACTTGCGTGGACTTCTTCTCATCTGATGTCATCCTGCTTGCAAGCGCATAAGCATTGCTAATAAATCACAATGAATAAATAATAATATATTACAGTAAATCATAATGCCTGCAAGAACATCCGAAGTAAATGAAATAAACATGGAAACCTATTGCTACAGTAACACTTTAAATATCAGCAGCATTAAGTGTCAAGTATTTTCTCAGACAGGACTTTTTTGCCAAGAAACATAAAATACTAGATATGAGGGGAATTTCAAATGCTCCCATGACATCTGGACACATTCCCAGTGAAAACAATGAGGTCTTGGTTGTCTAGGAACTATTTTTGTGTTTGAAAATCTACACCATCTTAAGAGATCGTGCAAACTACCTGTTTCCCTACACTGACAGATTATATCCTGCTGTACTTCATTTCCACAACATTTTTTCACTCAAATATAAAATATCTACAGAATTTTATTCTATTACATAAAAAAATCTTATTAGGCAGCTCTTGACAACAGTAGTAGCAATTCAAGCTTGGTTGAGGCAGGCTCTGGACTACGAAAGACCCAATAGGCAGAATTAATCTTCTAACATCCCTATTAAAAAAGAAGGCAGATTGTTTTCCATTGAGAAAATGCTGCTCTTCTGGCTTTTCTTGATAGCCTTACAAACAATATGTTCCTCTCGTGGTGTGTGATCCATACACTGCTAAATTCCACAGCCCATACACAGATGTGACAACCAGCTTATTTTACACGGAAGGAGAGCAACTTAGCAGGGTGGTTACTTTACTGACCACAGGAGCACGGGAGTGCTCTGTTCAGGTTCAGAATTTTTTGCTCCAAACTGTCCAGACAAACTCAAGGGGTCTTTGCTGCCAGCAACCCTCCACTTCCATTCTGCATCAGTGCCAGCTGCAAGCTTGTCAGGGAGAGGAACGTGCTTTACGTAAAAAGCCACCGAAATCTGACACACTGAGGGTCCCAGGAATTTTTTTTGTGCATGTCTCTCACAGCATCATTAAATGAATTATATTTTAACCACTGATGTTTTCTTCAAATGTGTCTCGGATGCAGGGTTCAGTAGAGGGCATAAGAGCCATATCACTTGCCATTGGAAAACTTTGTGCCTTTGGGGGAGTGTCACTTTTTTTGCTGCTGGCAGAGTTAAAGCTCACCAGACTAAAGCACTGCATTTTGACTATTAAACCAGCCAGGGTAAAAAAGCATCCCATACCTTCTGCACGATGGTTGAGGCTAGCTCTTCTATTAGGTCCTCCTTGTGCTCCTGCAAGTAACAAGCTTCATTCTGCTTGTCCTGCATGAAAATGGATATCTGTATTTGCTAAAGTCACATAAAAACAGCATTTCCACAGAAATTGGGAAATGGGTAATATGCCTTATTGGCACCGTGGGAAGAAATTCCAGGCACTTAAACTGCAGGTCACTTTTTGAAATGTAACATCCATCCTGGACAGCAGTTCATAAAACCCATGCCCAACTCCTCAGGTGTAGCGTGGAATAGTCACTACTTCTTTATGTTTTCTTTTGGATCTACTCAGTTTTGTACCACTACCCAAATCAAAAGAAACGTCATCATCCTATTTAAATTAATACATTTTGTTTGAAAGTGTTACCAGGCTGTCACTGTAGGTCTCTGCCTTAGAAATAGCTTCTTCCACTGCTTCTTCTGCAACACGTAAGGCCACAGCAAGGGTATCCATCATGCTGTGTCCTAGATGAAGAATAAGATAAAACCACCATGTTCTTTATATACGCACATTTTGCATTCAAACTCATATTCTGGATATATATTAAAATCTCGAATTTTTAATGAAAAAGCTAATTTCTTGAATCCATATTTATGCAGAGCAAAATAAACAATTAAGACAGAAAAATTTGTCTCCCTCTCTGCGTTTTTTCTTAAATGTAAACCTTAAATAATATAAAACACAGTATTTTTTTTATGTCACTGTTGGGAGAGAAGTAACAAAACCTGAACATTAAGAAAATCACACTAGCATAGGTGTGTATTAGCTGTAATACTGAAGCAAGGCATCCCAGCACGGTAGGAAAGAGACTTCTAGTATCTTGCTGAATGTTTCAGCCACAGTATTTTTGGATCTGTGAACAGGACTTAGGACTCTCAGCTACTTGTCCAGTAATTCAAAGTGTAAGGACTGTGCTTTAACCAAACATGTTTTTAGCATCACACCTTCTGTCTGTTGGTAGAATGTAGAGTCACTGCCGCAAATGCTTCCTTCATTCTCAAAGCTTCCTTCAAACAAACTTCCCTCTGCTGAAAAGAAAGACAGAATTGTGCCTTAGCATTAGATGTGCCCATCAACTGCAGAGGCATTATTGGCTCAGAAGATTGACTCGAGATATGGTTCAATCGTGACTGCAGCAGCTTTGGTACGAAACAGGATTGCTTTTATATCAAAGACCTCTCGTTCATTTTGGACAGAGAAAACTGTTAGTACAGTAAAAGGGAGAGGAAGAAGCTCCCAGACATAAAACTTACATGGTAGAAGTTAAGTACAGGGAATTTGCCTTTACTGTGACATTTGGGGTTGAAATAGATTCTACATTTTAAAGGGCAATGCTGTATAAATAAGGCAAACCCCAGACACCTATACTAATATTTATCTCCAAAGGGAACAAAAGGTTTACCAAAGAGTCACACAGAGAGCAGCAGCAAGTCAGCAATGACATTCAGACTCAAAGGCCGTCCTTAGAAAGGTCTCACAGGGAATGCACACACCACTGCAACTTATTGCACTGTTCACACTTCCATTGAAGGAACAAGTGAAACTATGGCTTAAGTAAAGGCAACACATTGTATGAAAGTCCTGAAGCACCCACTGTCACACTTTTTTACTTCCACTGTCCCACTTCTGCTCTCAGTGACACAGATTTGCTTGTCATTGTATGTATTTATTCTCAATTGTTAAGGAATCGTCTCAAAAAAAAAAAAAGAATTTTACATTGAGAAAGGAAAAATACTAATAAATCACACTTTAATACACAGGCCGCTTCTCCCTAGATGCTTTTATGTCAGTTTTCATAAAAAACACCTAAAATTTCCAGTCAGGTATAGAGAGTCTACTTACCATCCTATATAATTTTAGAAAAAGACAAAGTAGAGACTGCAGAAAAATTAAATTCTCTGTAAAAATTTTGAAATAATTTCATTAGTAAAGTATCTGGTCCAATAAATCCAATGAAATGTCAAATATTCAGCTAGCTGTGTTTTGAGTAGTTTGCTGAAGTATAACACCAAAATCCAGTTCTTCTAACCCATTTTTTATCCCCAATTACTCTTCTTATGGGGTGAGGCCTTAGAACACCATAGTTAAGGAAGAACTGTGTCTTCACTTAAAAGGATGAATGCCAACAATTCATAGGTATCTTTTAATGATTTACAAATGGATAAAAAAAAAGATACGGCCAGTTTCGAATCCTTAAGCAAGCAAAACTCTAAGTGAGGGAATCTAAGTTTTGGTCAACTTCGATACTGAATGGATCCCATGTTAATCAAATTTTGCTTCAAACACCACAGAAATATGCTCTAAGGTCAAATGTGGAATGCAAAATTATTTTCTCATTCATTGAATACTCAGACCTGTGATAAATTTTGGGACACAGACTAGAATAAAAACCGCAATTTACTTTATAGGCAGTTCTGTATCAGTGACATAATTAACATTAAACGTTCTTTGAATTCTCCAGCAGCTCTCTAGATGCTTCACCTCCTTTTCCTTTCACTGAGGTATTTCTGTTTGCCAAAAACACTCCATTGCCATAAAAAAAAAAAATCTCTGTTGAAACGATCCCAGAATTAACATTGTCTCAGCTTGTGTGTTGAAGTAGGTAAGAATAAATCTTAAAAGAAATCTACACATCTGTTCTTACCTATTGCATCAGGACAAGCTCCACTCTCCAGCCTATGCTTCTTGTACAGGTTCTTCAGGACCTTGGCACTTCCAAAACACTTAAAGCGGCTTTTGACATTGTTATAGTACCAATCCAGAGACTGGGTCCTTAGGAGCCTAAAACAGAAAAATAAACTACGTATTTGGAATGATTCTACAACAAATAAATGTTAAAAAAAAAAAAAGAGGATATTTTAGACATCAGAACATACACTAATTTCTGAATACTTCATTCTCCTTTGTAGTTTGCAAGTGTCTGGTACATTAAGGCAAAAAAACCCAACCCACATTGTAACTCCTAAGTATTTTCTTCACATTACTCAAAGTTTTACTTGATTTTGGTACTATCAGAAGAGGTGGTCTCCCCTTTTATATTATAAAGTCAACACCATAACCTCTTGAAAAACTCAAACAAGCCTTGGAACAGCACAGGACAGTCTTAAAAAGAATCTTTATTCACACAGATCTACAGACATTGTAAGAACACCAGCCCATTAATGCACCACCAGAAAAACATAACATTTACATAAAAATATGTCCCTGTTTTATTTTGGGAAATCAATCGAACAGACAAAGCCTAATCAGAGGACCTCAAAATAGAACGAGCAAAGAATGGCACAATTACACCTTGGCTCCTCGCTTTCAACAGGAAGCACCACCGACGTCAGGAATTCATCCTGATGGATTTGTCCCCAGAGCTCTGACACTTCCATAAAGCCACGAGATGCTGGTGAGCCCTGTATTCTTTTCAGTGTGGCATGGGACAACTTGCTTCCCCTGTGACTTCAGCAGCGCACGGAGAGAACCTGGGCTGTATTCCCAGACAACAACAACCAGGGTGACCCACAGCAGACCTGTAGGTTTCCTACTGAGGGTGACACTGGAGAGAGGGATCCTGTGGTTCCACCCATCAGTTAAAGACGACTTCTTCTCAACGCCAAGATTTTAGAGAACAAAAGGCTAATTCTAGTGCCTGGTGTGAATACAGAAACCCCTGGAAACATGTTGTTACTATCAGGAGTGCTGGACTCTCAGCCTTTCCAGGCTTGAACGTATTCAGATGATTTAACTCCATTTTTTAAACCTGGGGCCATGTGTGAAGAACAAAACAACATGACAATCCCCCTGTAACCTTTAGATTCTCCTTCAGGGACTCTCAACTCTTCTTTATAAAGTGCAAGGCAAGCCACAATGCACAATTTTTGTTTAACACACACCATTTCATAAGCAAATAAAACCTCAGGTATTAACAGACTAGCAATGTGGCTCTTACTTGGCACTGAACCTCAGGAGATACTTGGTAAGAAACAAAGATGCTGAGCCTGGGGTTCCAACTAAGTGTTTCCAGTCCAAATCCAGATGTTTTAAGTTTCAGTATACTGATGCAAAGGAACACCCACTTCACAAAAAGCAGACCATCACAATATTAGTCCACTCCTCTGTCACCACTGGAAAGGGTTTAGTAGCAAACACTAGCAGTGGGAAATTAAAAATAAACATCAACGAAGCCCATCGTATTCAAACTGTGAACCCTTTAAGTTGCATTAGACAACTGAAGAAAAGGCAAGCAATGGAACAGAAGCCTATTTTTTCTGTATCCTGTGTCAGCAAGTTGATGCAGGAGAGGTATTTACTGATAATGTGAGAATATTAGCCCTTTACTATCTATTTGCACAGTAATATCCCAAGCCTAACTCTGGCTTCCAGGAGGCTGATTAGTTTCAATATTCACCATTCTATGAAATAACTAACATGCGACAAGAGCAAAAGTGCTGGGTTGTTTTTTTTTTCCTGGACAATGTCTTTACACGTGGTGCATGGATGACGGATGTGTGCTGAAACACGAGTGTCCAGAGCAGGAGCGGTGGGAAGCGTGCCTTCGTCTGCCTGGGAAGCACAGGAGTTCTGAATCCCTACAGTGCTGCCACCAAGGAATCTGTTAAGATGCCTGTCCAAGACCCGACCCACTGACCAGGGCTTGGCTGCTGGCACAGTGATGAATTGGAATGGAGGCAAAATCTCTCTCCCAAAGGTGCAATTTTTTTGGCATTTTGAGGACGTGCCTTCTTTGTGGGCGGGCACCACTTGCTCTCATGGAGACAGCATCACAATACTATGCCTTCTACTTGCTGAATTTGTCTTTCTTTTGTCCACTGCGTTTCTACAGGTGCTGAGAGTATAAGAATTCAGTCAATCGCACTGACTCACAGTCATTATGACGGATGAAGCTGCATGACTGGGTTGGAAGTAGATTCACCATCTCTGGAGGTTTTTAAACTGAGATCGGATGTGGCACTGAGTGCCATGATCTAGTAAATGGACTGGAGTTGGACCAAGGGTTGGACTTGATGATCTCAGAGGTCTTTTCCAACCCAATCGATTCTGTGATTGACCAGGAAGGATGCTCTTTGGGCCAGTGAATGCAGCATTCTCCACACACTCCACAAAACAGTATCACAGCACTGGGAGTCCTCAAATACATCCCTTTAGGGCCTTCAAGATCCCTACCAACTACCTTAGCACATTGACCAAGTAACCTCAACTTCACTAGCTCAAAATGCTAAACTTGTAATCTCGGAAGCCAAGTAGACCCTGATGTTAAGATTCAGACTGAGTGACAAGGCAAAAAAAGAGTCACCTCTCTTTGTACACATTGTGTGAGTTAAGACAGTCAGTTATGGATGCTGACCTAGCAGCTTGGGAAAAACAAAAGATGGGCCTCATTGCAACCTTGCTTCGTCATCTTTTTCCCCATGTCACCACGTTTTTCTGGGTTTGATCTGTAAAAACAGAAAGTTAACAACACTGGTTTCCTGAGGAGGTGAGAGTGCTTTGCAACTAAAACAGGTTTTTTATTTGTAATGATAACACGTTCCTTATGGGAACTTCAGAAGACTCGAAAGGTTAGAGACTGTACATCTCAAAGCAACAGTGAAGGGAGATGCTTGCCTCTATGGACTAGTTAATCCAGTGTAAACACAAGGATTGGGATTTTATTTTTTAGACTTCCTTGTTGCTGCAAGATTAACACTTCATGAGTAATCTAATCATGTCATGCTTCTCTCCTGTGTGTTGGAGAGATACTAACAACTCCAAATCTATGCCTCTGTCCTGTACGTGTTTTATAACAGATTACAAAGCCTCCTCTAAAGCTTTTCAGCCTCTTAACTTTCAAATAAATCACAATGTTCCTGCTGATTCCTCCTAGGGAGAAAGGATTTGGAGACGAGAGACCTTCTCTCATAGATACTAAAATAAAGGACCCACTTAGAAGAGAAATAAGAACATTTTCGCTGTATTTCAAAATCCTTTCATGTTGACCTATATTTTGAAGCTGTTTTCTGCACAAGCAGTCCATGAGTCCAGAATAATGAAAGACTATGACAGCACTAGCATCAAATTGCTGGAACGAAACAGTTCCCTTATTAACTCCAATAGAAAGTGTGCAAGTTCTCTCCATGAAATAAAAGCTCACACTGAAGGGATATTAGTTGTCTGCATTTTAAAGAAGCAGGAGTGGTTGAAGCCATTTCTTGCTCTTTCTGTGCCATAAAGACTGTGATGTCTTTATTACTAAATAGCTTTAAATGCTAAGGGCATTATTTATGTTATATAATATTGCCATAGAGTTGAGTTGCATTTTGACGTGCTTTTGGCAGAGGAGAATACTTTGATTTTAAAATTCTTCCTTACCAGCAAGTGTGAAAGCTCGGCAGACAGTTTTGATTTAATAACATTAAAACTTGAACGAGTATTATAAAGCCTCTGTCCTTTTCAGAGTGCAGTGCTTCTCTTAATCGAGCAGCAACATAAGAGGGAATAAGCCCATTAAAATCTTTACAAGTGATTTTCAGTACGCTTCTCACCTTCAGCATCCAAATAGTAAAGTTTTAACATCTTCCTGAGGAAAAAAAATACACCAGCTGTGCTGGGGAGCAGCAACATGGACCATCTCTCTCATTATTAGTGATTATCACAAGAAGATCACATGAAAAACGTCATTCACACAAGTTCTCGCTACTGAGAACATGGGAGATTCTTTAGTGACTGGCTGACCACTTTAATTATTTTTTCTTCTAAGGAGTTGTGAGGTTTTACTTGGTCTAAAGGCAATGCAAAGCTTCTGCAAGACATTCTCACCGACTTAATATCCACAATCTTACTGTCAATTCGTAATGCAAGTTGGACTACAAGGAAGCATTTTATAACAAAAACATTTTTCCATTTTCATGGTATTTTTCATGAACTTTGTAATAATTTTCCCCGCACAAGACAAACTTGCCACTTGCTGAGCTGCAGCCTCTCTCCAAGTCAGGAGGTGCTCCCTGACATCTGAACTTTGTCAGAGCCAACACAGAATCACTTAAGAATTTCCCTGCTGCTGACTTGCACTGGAAAACGAAGCCTCCTTTTTCAGCTTTTCCCATCTATGTCAAGGCATGTTCCATAGCTTTGTGCTGGCAGTCAGGCCAGTAAACTCTTTGAGCCCCTCACTTGCCATCCTGTGCTTCTCCCACTGTGCCCAGGACCTGGCGTAACATCCAACCTCTGGCCACTCAAGATCTGCACTCACCAATTCTCTCACTTCATTCGGGAAGGCAGTTACTTTACAATTCTCGCACCTTTTTGTTTTTGTGGATGTGAAAATTTCAAAAAATCAAGTAAAGAAAATTAAAAAAAAAAAAGCCAAACAAAGCTGCCTCTGAAATACAGGGCTATTTCAGAGGAAACAGTCTCGCTGTGGGAGACTCCGAAACACAACACAACCACATCAACCTGGAGAAACATTAGAAACGCAAATTGTTAGTGGAAAAGCAACATCAACGTTTAGTTCCTGCTCTTTGGAAGCACTCCCAAAGGCTCCCCGTACCGCCTAGAGGCTCAGCCATGAGCGGAGTGATGCAGGGGGTAGGAGCCAGGAGAAGGCTGCCTGCTGAACTGCGTCAGAGCAGGGGCAGCGGTGGAAAAGAGCCCCTCCAAAGAGGACCTGACAGCCAAGCTGCTGGGCTGGAGGTAGAGCCACGCCGCCTATTCTTATCTTCAACGCTGATGTCCCCCCCCAGACAGGTGACCGACATCCTCGAAGCCTTGGCCCCTCCTGGGGAGCTGCACATCCCTCGCCCTCTGTTTGCATCAGTGCCGTGTCACGCATCAGTGGCTGGGAAACTCCAGCTAGTACAGATGAAGCCACCTCAGGCTGTCCCAGGCCCCGTGACATGGGCTCCCTCCCTGCACTGACTCACACAAAACACAAAACTCAAGACCCTCGTTTCCATTTCCCAGCATTAAGTGGCCTCAACCTGGTGCCCAGGGAAACAATTAAGATTTAACCTGTCGCTTCTTATTTACTAGTTTTGGAGTAAAATTGCTTCAAACTCAATGTCCTGAAATATTCTTTCTCTGCCAATAGCAGTATTTGCTTTTTCCCTTGGGCTGATGTTTTAGAGCTTGCAATGTACTGCTTGTTCTAAATTGTTGAATTCAAAGTTTTCTGTTCCTTTCAGTTGCAGTGAAATCAAACATACTTCCAGGTTCACCCCCATTCCCTCCAGAATAAATCATTATTACAGCACACAAACACCACACACGTGGCTATCTTGCCAATGCTCAGTTCTCTAAAAATCAGGCCAAACCCCTCCTTGTACATATTGAGAAAGTTCAGCTCCCTGAAGCCCTGAACAGGAACTTTGGCCAAGCTCACGTCATTCCAAGAGGGGACTCATTTCCCTGTTTTGCATCTGTGCCCAACCTATGACAGGGGGTTGGTTCACACCTCAAGAGCAACAGCTCCTAATCCTTTAGCCCAGCAGAACACTGTCAACTCTTTGAAACACTTCCTCCCCAAGCCTGAAGTTGAAATCCTATTTGTTTTTTTTCCCCTCAATGGCATTCTGCAGATCAGCTATCACTCAAGAAGTAACAGCATTGGTTAGAGACTGTCTCAGGTCAAAGCATCTACCCCAGAATGAAAACTGACCCAGCCCAGTGAAAATATTACCTTTCTCAAAAGTGGAGCAAAATAACTGTGTCTCCCACAGGGAAACCAGGACTTTCCTGTGCCAGCCCAGGAATGTCACTGCAGTCTACGGTATGTTAATTATTCAGAGAGCTCAACCAACAATACATAAGGAATGGCCTAGATAATCCCACATCCTCCCAACCATTCACCGAGAAATTCACTGCTCTGGTACGGTTTTTAAATTCCAACATGGAGCAACACACAAGAAATAATAAATTAAGGTTATCAGAGAGTAATCAAAGATTTGGTTGCTTGTTGACAACAGACAGCTGTTTGTGCAGCCCACAAATTTGCTCACTCTCTCTCCTTTACCTCGGAAATCAGCAATCAAGAGGTTGGATGAGGGAAACAGACTATGTTTTATACAGAAAACCTACATATACTTTATGAATGGAAGAAAGAGTAAATCTTGTAACAAGTTCGGCTAATCGTGGTTATTGAGGGAAGGACGAAAACCTCTGCTGTTGCGATGGTCAAATAAACACACAGGCAGGCTCAAGACTTTGTCAGGAAAAGTAAAAGGCAAAAGCCCCTTATTCACACACAGCTGAACTTTTATACTATTCTACTGCTGTCCATAAGTGTCTCTGCTACCCATCACTGGCTAAATGTTCTTGTCCATCAGTCTTAGTCTATCTCCTGATAGGTCAACATCACCTCTCCTCATGGTGGCAAATCTCAAAACACACTCTTGTTATTCTTGGTTGTTTTCTTCAACTCCTTGTGCTTTCCCAGGCCTGGCCCAAGGACACAGGTGGTGTTTTTTGCATCTTTCCAGGGCTACATTTGCATCCTGTTGAGGTCGAAGATGTCTGTGGCCCAACATTCCTTCAATACTTTACCACCCTGGCTCCTCTAAAGCACAGCTCAGTGCCTGTCCAAAGGGAGATGGCACGGATTGCTCACAGCACTGTGTGCCACAGCGCAGGAATCACTCGCTGTGCTACAAGGCAGGCCACAGTAAGGGATTGCTGGCTCATCAAAACAATATCATGAGCCACACTAGTTCAAAAAAAGGGTTCCCCTGGGATTTCTTATGCTGCCTCTGGCCATTGGCAGATGCCTGGGAAGAGATGGAAGCGTGGAGCGACCCTGCCTTCAGCACGCTCTGCACTTGTCAGCTCAGGGCTCCGTGCTTGACGTTCCACCAAACCACCCTCAAAAGACACTGATCAATAGACTTACATTCCATAAATTTGGCTACACCTTACCTAAATCTAGGCATACTTCTGGCCTGCTCAGAGCTCTCTGACCATAAGAGTCTGCAGGTGGATGCCATACAGAGATGCTTCACCGTTCCTCACTTCAACATCTCCCTCCTGATTCTCTGGATGCCCCATGGAGGCCCCGACACGGGAGGCTGCAGAAAAGCTGTGCAGTAACACTGGTGTGCAAAACTGGGAAAAAGCTGAAGTGAAAACACAGGCATTGTAGGAGGGCTGATGAGGGAAACCAGTGTGCTGGTTTCCAAATGAGTTCAAGTTCATGTAGAATCACATTTCCCTCTACTGGGCAACGTTTCAAAACACACTAAGAAATAAGAAATATTTTAAATACGGGGTATGCCGAATCCATTAAAAACCCTCTCTCTGTTCACAGACATTTCCTTGTAACCCCTATGCCCAGTGGCAGACTGATCTGATCTAATCTAATATAATCCATGTTAAAATAAACCATGAGATTGCTGATCCTTGAACATATAATTCAATTACTGGACAGCAATTGGTATGTAAAAATCAGGAGTCAAACAGGTGCCTCTAACAGACGTTTTGAAAACAAGAATGGAGGAGATACAGGTGCTCCTCTTTTAAGAAAATCACAGACTTAACCCATGCTTTATTAAATAAAAGGGGGGAAAAAAAGCAAAATATTAATTGCACTTTGTAATCCCTATGCTAATCTTTCTTTCCTCCACTAGGAAAGCAGACAGAGTAGAACAGCATTTAACTGAGTTATTTCCCCCTGTATTTTCCCTGTCCGGGTGTGTGTCAGGAACCCCAGGCTCACAAATGAATGCATATATGACATACTAACACGACCTGCTGCTCTCCGAAAGCGTGCTTTGTTTAGGGGAACCCAAGTGCAGTTATAAAAGTCCATTTTTAAAAAGAAGAGGGTTTTCAAACCCCATGCTTCACTGTAATTTAGCTGACTATAAAGGCCAGGGGTGAAAACACGATCATGGAGAGTTAACAGCAGTTAATGCAATGACCAAAGAAGGGGCAGGACCTCTCTTCAGGCATTTACCAGCAGTAAAAGATGTAAGAATCCACATGCAATACAGCTCCTCACATTATCTCAGCAAGAGCTAATAAGAACGTGCCGTAACAACATTCTTTTAAAGATGTTTGCCGTGTCCCACGGTCATTAGTGAATATTCTTTCTCCATTTTTGCTTTGCAAAGCGAGCATCAGTTGATTGATATTTATTTATTCAGAGTTGACTTCTGAACTTGTAAGTTCAAAAGGCTGCATATTGCAGGGGAGCTTGCAGTGCAAGTTACTGCTGCTCTCAAGCCACTTTGGCAGAGCCTTGGGCCATGAAAGAAACAGGATCACAAGGTGTTCCCCTTGCCCCCACAGCTGAGGAGCCATCCCCAGGTCACTCCCAGCACACACAGACAGCCTGTTCTTAGTGACTGCTGATGCTGCAGAGCTCACCACCCATCCGCTCTGGGGTTTTCCCAGCCTAACAGTGAAAGGTTTGCTTAGCATTTAAGCTGAACCTCCCTTCTTTCTATTTAAACGAGACAGTTTAAGATGTTTGCTCTTTTTCCTTTTATAGTTTTTTAAAGGCTAATGTATCCTGTTTCATCCCAAATCATATTTTCATGTCGTCTAATCATTCTCACTTTTTTTTTTTTCCTCAGATGAGGAAGAAAATACCCAAGTGGTCTAAGTTGTTGTTTAAATACAGTCCCAGAGCTGATAATCTGAGGCCGTACCAGTACTCCTTTGAGAAAACCAAACGTAACTGGGGACACAACTTAGCAGAGCCCGTCCCCTAAGGATGACACCCCACCAGACATGCCACACTGAGAGTGGCTCCGGGCTATGCAATGCTGAGGGTCACACATCCGTCAAAACCTTGCTGACACCCGCACCACGGAAACTGCCAGCTCTTTAAAATGAAAGACCTGGTCAAACTAAGCCAAGGTTGTTGTTTTCACTCCACGTTTTCTTTAAACTGACAGTCACGTGGATGCCGCTTTGATAAATGAGGTTTAAAAAGGTCTCTCACTGGCACTCAGCTGTTATTGACCAGCAAACAACTCTCCGGCGTAAGAGAACCACGAAGCGCATCCTTCACAAGAAGCCTTATGGTCCTATCCATAACGCTGCCAACTCCACCTGCACAAACAGCCCAGTCCTCGTCACTTGACCCTTGCTTTCACTTCTAGGTTGGTAGGTTGAAAAAACCCCAGATGTCACTGCAGCCACTGTAGATAAACCAGTGGCCAAAGCTGGTCTGCAGTCCTCATTACTAACGGTGTACGTGAAAATCGAGAACTTGTCCCCTTCTCTTCTCGGCCCTTCAAGATGTTTCATTCAATGCCTGGACATTTCTTCCCCACCACGCTGCCAGGTATTTTCATTAAACCCTTTCATCACAATGCCTTTCATTAAAATGTGTATCTTTACACAGCTCATTAATACTACCTATCCACCCAGATGAAAACTAAGTAAGTAGCCACTGGACATTTGAAACTCCATGGAAACAAGTGCAACTGCCTGTCTAAAAGCTGGGACACTCGGACGCTGCAAAAATGAAACATTTGCATGATCACTTCAAAGTGCTTTTTGTGAAGTTATTTTAAATTACAGGACACATTCCTGACATTTTTATACGATCCGCATGATTTATTTCATGACATAAAAAACATAAATACACAAATAAAAATATTAACACTGAAATAAAATCTTTTTCCCCTAAGTAATTTCCCCCAGAAATGTAATTTCATCTAAAAAATTAGTGGGTTTTTTTTTTTCTTTCCCTCAGTTTGCAGTAAAATACATTTTCAACATCCCATATTTTTCAAAGGGAAGAAAATCTATATCCTGATCGTTTGGTTCTAGGTAATTTTCTAAGCAAATCATAAGAATTAATCAATACTGCATCACTTGTAAATTTATGACCCTCACATGCACGCAACATGCTGAGGCAAAATGCAAATAAACATGAATCAAAGCAAGTTCTTACAGCTACACCGAACACACATATATTGTCATTCCCTTTCATGCTTGTTTCTACTTGCTACAATGCATCAGTGTAATTTTTATTTCAGATTTCTGAAAGACAACAGGCAAAAGGAACAAAAATCCACAGTGACAGTACCTCAAAACGACTACATTCTGCTGCTTTGCTTAAGAAACAGCAACAGCAAAAGATATTTATGAATTCTTGATTGGAGAGACATTAATTTCCTGCTGCGCTATTACTATGAATTTATCCTTTGCACCAACCCACTGAAGTGAAGGAAAATCCACACAGAAACCTCATGTAAATAAACTTCAGAATGCAGAGAGCAACATCAAAACACCCTCAGGAACCTCTGGCCACTGAACTTTGCAATCATGTTACCGAAACAAAAGTGTTTACAGTCAAAATACAACTGAACGTAAATGGCTATGAATAAGTTCACCCACATAAGAAAGGCTTTCCATAAGCACAGCAAATATCAAATGAAAAAACAGCACATACAGGCATTTTGATAAGTTACTCAAATTACCTAAGTGAAGGCTTTTCTTTCTGTCAACTTCCTTTTTAATCCACAGATTCTTGAAAAACAGCTGAACAACAGAAAAAAGTAAGGTAGATGAAGCATAAAAATTTTCACAAAAGAGATGCAAACTCTGCTCTGTCAGGAAAAAACACCAGAGGATAAACCATGCAAATTAATTCTGTAATCCTGATTAGAAAAATAAGCATGGCTTTTAATATAGAGCTCAAGAACACCAAAAAGACAACAATCCTCTGCTTGAAGGTCTGGTTTTTTTCTCATATTGGGAGAAAGCTGTGAACAAACAGCTGTGAAATGCCAGGAAAGAAGAGAGGATTCATCACCACGTAAAATCAAAGAGAAAGCTGGGCTCATTTCAAGACGATTTAAAAAAAAAAGACAAAAAAAGAAAAAAAAAAAGAGAGAAAAATACTTGGGAAAAAAAGGTACCAAAAACTTAACACTTCGCTGGGGAGCAAAGAGAGATGGCATCTTTGTGATGGTTATCTCACCTCCCTCTTAGCCCAACTCCTGCAGAATTGGGCTGTGCTGGTTTATTCCAGGAGCTGCGCGCACAGGGACTCCACCATCCCTTCCTGAGATGACAGACTTGTAGCCTTGTGACTCCACGAGCCACAGAATGGCTTGAGAAAGACGCTGTTCAGCTGGTGGCACTGCCATGTTATCCTGCAGGAGGATGACACCTCCAAATCCAAGTCCCATGACACCTCAAATCCAAGTCCCGCGACACCTCCAAATCCAAGTCCTGCGCAGGTCCCCACCTGGGAGATGTAAGGAATCCTTCCTTCCCACCCATCCACTGCGGTAGGAGGAAGGATCATATGGAGTGATGGTGCGCTCCCCACAGAGCAAACTATCTGGACCTGGCTCAGATGTTTATCCAGAAGTGCTTGAAAAAGACGCTGTTCAGCTGGTGGCACTGCCATGTTATCCGGCAGGAGGATGACACCTTCAAATCCAAGTCCCGCGACACCTCCAAATCCAAGTCCTGCGCAGGTCCCCACCTGGGAGATGTAAGGAATCCTTCCTTCCCACCCATCCACTGCGGTAGGAGGAAGGATCATACGGAGTGACGGTGCGCTCCCCAGAGAGCAAACTACCTGGACCAGGTTCAGATGTTTATCCAGAAGTTCAAGTCGTGTGATTTCCTTGAATTGCAGTGGGAAATGGGCTAGATGTGGAATAGCTGGTCAGCCCTGGGAGGTGGGTTCAGTCAACCACTGCACCTCGGCAGCTGCTGTGTGCAAGTGAGCATCCCGAGCACCCTGCGTGTGCCTCCTAACTCATTTCCCATCCCACTTTTGCTGTCTTTAACTGTCTTCAAAACATGCTTTTTTTTTTTCTTTTTTTTTATTAATGTCTTTCTTTTTCAAACCAATTCCATAGTTGCTGCATTTAAAACAGTGAGGTCTTCCAGGTTGCAGAGAAAATATTTTTAGTTAGAAGCTTTATTGTGCAAGCTGTCTAGCTGTCTGACAAAAGCTAAATTCCAGCTTATGGCTGAAAACCGTAGGAAAAATTCCAAAGCCTTTACAAATTATACAAATGAGACTTTAATCCCAGCTGGCCTCAGTAACAGGGGCTCTGCATCTGGGCACACAAATGTACTTTTCATATGGATTTTCAGTTATTTGAATAATGAAAAAAAAAACCCCAACGCAAACCAATGTTTTTGTAAATGCTTGTATCACAGTAATAAAAAAATCAAACAGATCTGCAAGCCCAGATTAGCCAGACTGTCAGAGAAACACAGATGTTTCTCAAAACTGGTCCTCCTCTGAGCCCTTGGGTAAAACTGACCTGCTGTCCACAGGATTCACTTCTCTAACAAACAGCTCTCTGTGCTTCAAAACTACACAATCCTCCTGTCTTCTCCAAGGCAAGCTTATTCTCACCTGCACGAGGCAGGGGGCATCCTCATAGGGCCACCCAGGTGTGGTCAGATGAACGTGAGTATGGAACCAGCAAGTTTGAACAACAGCAATCAAGACAAATGGGAGGAACTAAAACTAGAGCAAGGCCCCAAAACATCCTATTTTGATTGAAAGTACCTTGCTCCACAAAATAATTTACTGCTTCACCAGGGCTAAGGAACGTACACCCTGATAGCTTGTTCCGTTCTGCTGATGGAACCAAGAAGAGGACAACATGGTTACGTTCTGACCAACTAAGTGGTCATAAATAAAGGTAAGGTGGGCAATAGGAGGGCTATGAATCAAGGAGTGTCACAAACCCTAAAAAACCAGACTAAATAACAAAGAAAATTGAAAAGTTCAGTGGAAGGAAGAAGAGAAGACAACCATTAGAGTGAGGCTGAAGACCAGAACAACCACCTAAAAGTTGTGCCGAGAGAAGATTCTTGAAGACTCTGCCTCAAGCCGTGCCTATGCCCCACCTTAACTCCACCTGTTATAAATATGATAATCAGATGTTGAAACAGCATGAAGATGCATGTTAAAATGTCGTAATCCTGAATGAAATTGTGTAAATTCCTTTAATTTTGGGGGAGAACAATAAGCAAGTTTTTGCAGGGCAGACTGCCTCGCTTCCCAACGTTGGCTAATAAATACCTTGCTGAAAAAGATCCAAAACTGTCTTAGCACTTTCTTTTACCTCGAGGTTTTTCGGCATCAGAAGAATCAGTGTATGGACAGAAGGGATGAAAACAGAAGAGCTGCAAAAGTGCCTTGGTCATGCACACGGAGATGATGGCGTGCAATGGGTCTTTGAGCCCCTTAGCGCTGGCCTTCAGCTGCTGGCAGTGAGTGCAAACATCACAGCCCTTCTCCGCCACATCTGGCTGAGAAGAGTCCCTTCTTCACTCACATGCCAAGGACTTTGGAGCTCCTGTTAAACTGGGATGAGTACGTGGTAGCCAAAGGATTTATGTTACTCGACTAAGATGTCTCTTCCTGCTTTAAACTGCACGAGGCATCACTGCCACAACTTTTCATGGTTAAGGCAAACCTACAGAGGTAATTTTTTAAAAGTAAGGAGGTCAAGTTCTATGTAACATTTTTCCAACCATGTCGCTTAGGCCATAAGTGAATAAAGGGATTTAATGCATACTTGCTGCACACAGCCACTCTTGTAGTTTCGTCTGACAAGTAGAAGAAAACATCCCTTTGCAGTAAGAGAAGGTACCTTTACTTGAGCATCCCTCCTGTGTGTGCTGACCACAGTGAGACATGGGGCTAAAAGAAGCTATTTGTAATTTCTGAGACATCATTTACTCTCACCTCCCTCCAAAGGGGAGGGAGTGTAGGTCCCTTCTCAAGCAGAACCCCTCTCAGAAAACCAGAGAAACTTGACAGCAGCTTCCGAGGAAGCAATCCTCTCTACTGGGGTTTCCCCCTGAGCAGGCTGGTTGTTGAATTACCAGCTGCTAAAATGGCTCAGGATGCAGCCAAAAGGCTGCTGGGCCTGAGTGGGTTGCAGACAGAGATCTTGCACATCTAAGGTAGATGCCTTAAAAAACGGTAGAATGTTCTCTCTCTCTCTGCACCTACACGGTACTTTCGTCACTTACTGCAGGCAGCTCTAGTGCTCCCCCTGCCCCTTCTTCTTGTCATTCCTTTTTCTACGTTCTTCTTCCTTTTCTTAGGAAAACATGAAGGTGGGATAAATGATTTGTCTGCATTACTGAAGACAAATTTGGAGAGTACTGGGGCAGGTAGAAGGAAATACATTAATAATTTTCCCAGTGTATGTGTTGCTTCATTAACCCACTGACCTTCTTTTAGGAGGTCAGACTACAAGAAATCACCACTCCTTGTCCAGCAGATCCAGGGATATGAAATGTCCAGTATATATAACACTTAAATTTTATCACACAGCAGGTGCAATTCTGCATTTGCCCTGTTACAAAGACAGTGCAGGTGCTAAAGCAATTTCTGTTGCATAAATACCCATGGGAAAATAATTAAATGAACATTTTTAAAGGATGTTTTTTATGGATCAGGCATGCACAGTTTCAACCAAATAAAATTAAAATTATTTTGGACCCAGAAAAGCATTAAAAGAATTATACCATTGAGACAGGGAACAGATTAGACTTAAGAAGACAGATTAATCCATATGGAGTCAGATGGATACATTAAATCTGGTAATTGTGTAAAGGAAAGTGAAAAGATCAAACCAATTATCTCTTCTAGATATGAAAGAAACTAGTATATACTGACTACTCAAGGGTGTTTACCCTCGACTTTTCCTTTAGTTATGATGAACTTGCATTAAAAAAAATACTCTTTCTCATTTGCTTCAGAAATTCATTTTTGAAAATGAGTACAGACCACAGGGGTAGAAACACCAGAGAAGGATGGAAAACACACAGAACTCAGAAAAAGACCCCACCTAACCTGAGTTTCAAGAAGGAAAAAAAAACCCTCATTCTTCTCTCCCAGTCCCCAAAAGTAAGAGGCTGCACTCATACAAAGTCCCAAGGGTATCTATTTACTTTCAGCATATTTAGGAAAAGAATAAAAAGAACTACATTAATGGACATTTGACTCCTAGAATGAATCATACCCTGAATAACGACAGGGTAGTAGTGCTGCTTCAAAACACTTGGGTTTTATATATATGATCCATCTCAATACTACTAAATAACATAGTCTCAGATGATAATTACAAATACTCTTCAGGCTGCAACAATGGGATTACTTATTAAGTATACCTAAAATAAAACCACAGGTAGTAAACAGAGATTTTCCAGAAAATGTCTAGAAACATAATTAAAAACAAGAACTTCTTTAATAAATAGTAACCCAAAGTATTTTTCAGGTCAGAGCCAACTACTAAGCCTGTGATACAATCTACCATCCAACTCCTGATTTTTTGAGAGGTTGGCTCAGTAAAGGACAAAATGCCAAAATTCTATAGTAGGTGAAGCAGCTAATAAAACTATTTTACATATATCCTATTTTGTGCTACATTCTTATGTGCGTTTTTACTACTTTTTACAACCAGTAAGTATATACCATGTATCACAACCATTTAAAACTTACTACCTCATCGACATTATTTTAAAGCAATTAAGATCTTTGAAAGGAAGCTGACTAAAATCTCAACAACTAAATAAAAGAAATGGCCAAATATCCTTTATATCCACTGAGGCACCAGAAGACTTGCTTCCAATTCCTTTGGAAATCCAGCATGTTGAGAAAGGAATTCAGGCATCTTGACTCTAAACACTGTTTTCCACTCAAGTTGACCCCTTTCCAATTCTGAGCCATTAAACATTTGTCTTAAAAGCTCCGTTTTCATACCTGCAATTTCTTCAAATTAGATATTTAAGATTAGATACTTGTGTTGAAGAGATAACGAAATCAACGCTCTCAAAATCCTTACGCGCAACGAATTGTGAGCGAGATCAAAGGGTCGAATAAGGCAGTGTGACAGTGCATGCAATCTTCTTCCAAATCCTCTAGACAAGCAGCATATCTGAACTTGGAAACAGCCTGCAGCTGAGGATTCTGCAGATTGCTTTGTTAAGATATATGGCCAGAATTATTAATGGCTGAATACATGACGACAGATGCAAACCTTGAAAAGCGATCGTCGCCATTAAACCTATTTAGCACAGCTCCTTCTGCAGCAGCTACACTGCCGTGCTCAGAAACGCGTCAGAGAAATAAGACATTCCCATTTTGCAGCCAATGAGCCTCAAACACGTATCACACACCTCAGCCAGCTCCTGTCCTACAAATCCCCTTGTGCAAGCCTGCACGCCCTGTAGCCCAAACACTGGCTTTATTCTCAGAGGATTTGGGATGACACAGAAACCTACACGTCCACACCTATGGGCTTCATTAAGGCTTTTCCCGCTGAATCATTCAAAAAAAGACCATCATTGCTCAAGACAACAGTTATCATTGGGGAGACATATTTCAGAAATATTTTTGGCTGGTATGATCAAAAACACCCTACATTTCCCAAGTTATCACAATAGCAGAAGTCAGATCAGCCTAGGTGAACGTTTTCAGTTACAGTCACTGTGTTTTGTAAACAAGATCATCGTTCTGAGTTTGGGCTTATTAAAAATTATTGAATTCCAGGCTAATTGAAAGGTCCATAGATTGCAGAAGAAAAGGGAATTGTTTACTCCTCCAATATCACCCTCACACACAATGTCACCTCTGAATCCACCTGTAACATGTTATTTTGGGTAAAAGCTTTCATAATAGTTTATGATTCTATTAGAAAATAATCCATGCAGAAATTGCTGTCTAATGTTGATAGCCAAACGCATCCGCCACTGTACAAGTAAAAACATATTTGGAAAATTAACATCAGGGCTCTGATTTAACCTTTGTATTAACATGTAAATTCAGAACAAATCAGCCACTGTAAGTGTTGGTCAATACATGGGGATATGAGGAGAGCACAGTCACCAAGACAAAGCAAGTGATGGTACTGGCACTGTCATATTGGACCATACAGAACAGAAAGGAATTAAAACATCCACCTCCACTCAATCAGTCCAACTTTTTCAGACATCCATATGTATGCTACATGACATAGGAAGGGAGCGTAGAGACACACATGTGCCTGTCTTGTGTAGCACCACAGGACCATACTAGGTCTACATATGATGCTTTGCAGCTACAGAAGACACACACTCAAAACTTCTCTGCTTGCCAAGCCAAACCACTGCACAACCATTATCACAACGCTTCAGCTGGATTATGTCCAAATTATCCATCACCCAGAGCCTGCAATTACTGGTTATTTAGTGCAATGATGAAACTTAACTGCTGGAGGACCACATTTCTTCATGGGGAAATTGATTTCTGTTCACCAAACCTCTGGCAACAAAAGAACAATATGTTGCTGCCTTTGGAATTGAGTCACTTCAGTAGGAGGACAGTGAGGATTAAGAGAATACTGAGAGCTTTTTCCAACATTAAGTCTTCAAACACATCGTCACCCAATTTGTACGGATGCCAGCCATTTCTTTTTGGCAGACTGCACCATGTCTTGTTGTATTCTACAGCCAATTTGTTGACTCTAATTAGCAATTTGGGAATATAGTAACAAGAAAAGAGAAATAAAAAGTTTAGAGTGCACAGTGCCAGTTACTATAGCAAGACACGCGCTCTTTCATTATTACTTTTTCAATGTAGCTCTTTCTTCAAAACCAGACATGGATGTAATTCCACAGAATAGAATAGAATTGTTTACACTGGAAAAGGCCTTTAAGACCACTGAGTCCAACCCTTTATGTAACACTGCCAAATCCACTACTAAACCATGTGGTTAAATGCCCCATCAATTGTCCTTAGCCCATTGATCCAGCCTGCCCAAATCCCTCTGTAGAACCTTCCTACTCTCTGGCAGATCAACAGTCCTGTTCCTCTAAAAATCCTTATATTCTAGGATTTTTACCTGTTTTTTTTCTAGTGCCAAATGAAACAAACTGGTGGAGTCAACACACCAAACCGTAAGAGATACTTACACTGCCACTATATTTTCTGACATGAACTACAACATTCATGTTACTATGTTCTCTGATGTGAACCGCCACAATATTTACATCAAAAATCTTTAGTATCCTACTGATTTTGACTGATCAATTTTTTAAGGTAAGAAAATAAAAGGCAAAAGAGTAAAGATTGTGATGATCAAGCAAAGAAAACAGGAGGCATGTCTGTCTGGTTTCTTTACTGGATTGTACCCAGGCTTCCTTCAGGGATACTTGGACACAAACTTCCAGCAGACGGAATCTTTTCTAGGGTTTGCTTACAGTATCCATAATCCTTTCCTCCACAAGAGGATCTTTTAGGCCCTTGTGCCCAATTTCCCCTATGTGGGAGATATAATTTTTCTCACAGCCAGAAAACTAATAATTTGTCACCTCTCTTCAGGCATAGAGCTGGACATAGGGACTCACGCTGCCTGCAAATGGCCTGTTTTAGCTCAAGGGGAAGAAGCAGCCGAAGTCACACAAGGTCCTCAGCTGGCCATTGCTTCAATGAAATGAACTTTCAGCTGGTGACTATGCGACTTTTCCCTGAGGCTTTCCAAAAGCCCTGCCTGGCTCAGCTCAGGCAGCAGCAGCAGCCAGCTCTGTGATCTCTCACAGCTCCATGGATGCTTCTGTCTCTCTTTGAGTCTTCAGGAGCAAGACCTGGGTACCACTTCCCTTTGTAAATTGTGGCTAGGGATCTGTGAAAGAAAAGCAGCTTTCCCTGTCCTGCATTTGTCACAGGTAGCACGTACCTCAGATGAGAGGGTGAAAAAGGAAGTCTTAGTCTTCTTTCAAGTGTTTCTGAAGGGCATTTTGCAGCCCCTGTTCCCTTTACAGATGATGGGGGTGTGGGATGGCGAGCATAGAAGTCTGAATCAATGTACCTAAAAGAGACTGATGAAGCACTTTGGTATGAACATCTATGCCAAAAGAGTTTCTGATCAACTTAACCATGGTCAATACTGACATTTAGACCTTCCCCAATGTCCTCCATTCCTTCACTGTCTAATGCCAGACCACTCTGATACATGCAAAATTATGAAAGGAACTTTGAGCGGCACAGGTGGCTATAAAACACCGATTAGTGCTGAAGCAATTTTTCATCATTTCTTTCTCAACAAAAGAAAGTATATCTTAAACAGCTGCGTTTTACAGAAAAGGAGAGTGAGCCAAACACTTGCAATGGCTTTGGTAAGAATTGCCATTAAAATGTCACAAACAGACACAAGAGTGCTTACAAGGAACCGATGAGTACATTAAAAACCACAAAGAATGTGAAAGTAATAAAAATTTAATTATACTCTTTAGAGGAACATTTCAAATTTGCATTTTGAAAATACTGTACCTGCCTAGTGAAAGATGTCATTTGATTTTGAAATACTAACTCAGGACAGTTAACCCTCAATATTTGGCTGCTAAAACATTTGCAGTTTCTCTTTCAGGAAGAAGTTCTAATGGGCGTATTTCAAAGAACCATAGAATTGTTAAGGTTGGAAAAGACCTCCAAGATCATCAAGTCCAACCGTTATATCACAACATTAACATTTACACAATCACAACAGGATTAGATACAGAACACTCACAAATCCTGAGCAATTAAAGAGGCTATACAATTACTGCGTGCAGAGTTTCTCTCTCGTCCCCTGGATTTTCCCATCACCCTTTCCTCTTCATTCTGTTTGCACACAGCGGCACTACAACCAGGCACAGGCTGGCACATCCACTGCAGCTGCACCCCTTGGGCCAGCTCACAGATTTTTGTCATGTCCAGATCAGTCCTGGCTGGTGTGGAGCAGCTTGGGCAGCCATCAGATGGTCTGTCTGAGCAGGCAGGCTGCCCACACTAGCCACCAAACCTACCCTCAAGTTCAGTAGGGGCAACAGCTCTCCCTGAGCCTGCCAGCTGAATGGGTTACAAACACAGCAAGAGCTGCGGGCTTGAGGTGCATAGAGGGCACGAAGCAGTACTAGAGCTATCAACATAGAATCATAGAATAGAATCATAGAATAGAATCATAGAATTGACTTGGAAAAGACCTCAGAGATCATCAAGTCCAACCCTTGGTCCAAATCCAGTCAGTTTACTAGATCATGGCACTCAATGCCACGTCCAATCTCAATTTAAAAACCTCCAGGGATGGTGAATCTACCACCTCTCTGGACAGGCCATTACAATGCCTGATTACTCTCTCTGGAAAGAAGTTTTTTCTAATATCCAACTTAAATTTCCCCTGGCAGAGCTGAAGCCCGTGCCCCCTTGTCCTATTGCTGACTGCCTGGGAGAAGAGACCAACCCCACCTGGCTATGACCTCCCTTCAGGTAGTTCTAGAGAGTGATGACAGCACCCCTGAGCCTCCTCTTCTCCAGACTGAACACCCCCAGCTCCCTCAGCCTCTCCCCACAGGACTTGTGTTCTACTCCCTTCACCAGCCTTGTTGCTCTGGTGAAGGTGAGAGTAATAGATGCAACCCAAACAGGCATTTATTTGTTGTGCATCCCTACTCGGAAAGATTTAGGGCAAACCAAGCTGCAAGTTTTTTACTATTTGCCAGCGTCACCACAAGCTATTGTAACATATTAGAGCTATTGCAAAAGATAGGAATATAATAAGCGACCCTCCCCCTAGGGAGTGTACAAAGTGAGTGTCATGAACAATCACCTAAGTCTTGGGAAATTTTGCCTTTATGTGCCTCTCCTAAAAGCTCTGGTACTAGGTACTTTATTTTGTTTAGGGCATACCAAAAAAAATGGGTTCGCTGCACAAACAATCTGAAAGTTTGACTCGAGGAGTGAAGAAACCCATTTTCAAAGACCTGCGTTTTTTTCTGCACCTCTAGGGATTTTGGTAAAGGCCTGACTCATGGTGCTTCCACCTGGACCTATTTTCAGCCCTCACAGCAGGACTAAAGTGGTCTAACTGATGGGCAGGTGTTGTGGTGACAGTCTAACACAGCTTCAGGAGGTGAAGTGCCAGAATGGTGAGAAAAGGGGGTTGGGTTCGCCCATGCTCCACTTTCTCCTCCATCCCCTCACCATCTTGGTTCTAATTCTTTTGCAGTCCGGCTCGGAAAGGGGGGGGGGGTTTCCAAAAATGCCTAACCCTCCCTCAAAACAAAATGCCTTTTTGAAGTCTTACTTCTGCGCATTAAACCCACTACGCCAAATTCACATCAACACTTCAGCCCACTAACATCCCAAGCCTAGCAAACCCTGCTATAATTAAACTCCGCCTCCTGCCTTGGCTTCAACAGCTGATTCTTCCGTGTCTGCCAATTCTTCTGGCTCTTGCTTTGCATGTACTGATACTCTCCCCACCTATGAAATGTCAAAGAAAATTACAAAAATGCAGATAATCAGCTTATAAAACTTTTCTCCACTTTAGGATGACTTAAATTTTTTTTCACCTAAGACTTAAGGTCTTGGACAACCATCAACAGCTTGCTGTTGGTGTGCTGGCATGAGAGTGAGCCAAGGGTGGCCAAGGAAACCAGCCACCCACTGGTGGCCCACATCAGACTGCCTGACTCGCCTGCTGAAGAGAATGCCCCCCACTGGCCAGCACGTTGGTAGTGATCTTGAGAAATGCAGGAAAAAGAATGTACTGCAGGTAGCAAAGAACAAAATGGATTTTATGTGAGTGTAGCCCAGCAGCGTGCCAAGTTAGCACGGGCAGGAAAGCTGAAAGGATAAAATGCCACCAAAAATTTCTTCCTCTTTGAGACAAAGGTGGATTGACTGCACTTGCTACAGCACTGCATCTGCCAACATGTTCAAAATATGGTACAAGCTGCAGATTTATGTATTTCAGAAGGTATTTCAGAGTCAGTATCTTTGAGAAGCTCTTTCCATACACATCCGCTATGAATACCTGCAGGATGAGAACTATCATGGGAAACAATGTGCACCTACTTGGTTCAACAAGAGGGCAGAGAGGAGCATCACAGACACAGATAGGCTAATGATTGCCTCAGTTTGTTAAATGTCATTTCCATGCTGTAGTTCAGAGTTCAGCCAGACAGTTCAGGATAGGATTAGGACCACTGTTATTTAATGATACTTGATAGGAAGTGACTTGCAGCACCAGCTTCTGAAATTAATTTCTAAACTGTAGCTCACTCACTTGCATAATTTGTCAGGCACTTGTGGTTTCAATAGTCATTAATGGATAAAACAAAGGTACAGTGGCTGGGCTTTTAAGATACAAACTGGAATTCTTGTTTATATGCAGGCTCAAGGAAGGTTAATGAGTCATAAATACACAGTATGTAAAACTAGAAATGTTCTGTGTTACAGACAGCCCTCTGCCCCCAGACACCAATAGACTGTGAATACATGTAACAGTTAATATTAAAGGGATTTATTCTTAACAATTACCTTAGAATTAAGAAACATGACCATAAGATTGCACACAGCTATATCCTGCATATCTGAGTTAGCCCTCAAATGCTTTTTCAGACTAATTCTGGTATCTGATAAAGGGAAAGATGAAAGAGTAACCAAAATTTTGCAAGAGGAGTAGAATAAGACAACATTAAGCGGTCTTTTTCTATTCCACTTATTACATTTTCATTGCAATCAGAATTTAAGAGTTTGCTTGTTTATAGAAGTTATATATAGGCAAAAAGGAAATACTGAATTTGAAGTAGGATGACTGCACTACTGAAGAAAAATTTCATAGCATTTGCTCTGAAGATCCTTCTTACAGCAGGTATAAATCTCTGCTGCATAGAAGATGAAACATTTGGAAATAAACCTGTAAGATTCGTGTAGAATAAAAATCTTATCTTTACAGTCCTACAGATTAAAGATATTTCTAATACCAAATTTTTTCATGTCTTGCTAATTCACATAGCTTGGCTGGTTGAAGCAGATGGGTCAAGTTTATGTTTTGATATATCTGGTTTCTAGAATCCTTAGGATTTATATCTAAAAGGAGGAGACACTTTTCTTCATTAGAAAGTATCACAAAATGTCAGGATGAACAAACGCTCCAATAAAAAAAAAAAATTAGAGATAAGCTTATCCTTTTTATTCTACATGGGCATCTTTGTCATTATGACATTATGTCATAATTGGCATTATTTCCTATTTATCTCGGTGTTACTATGATCAGAATCGGATTCCTGAAACTGTATATATTCTCCATGAGAAGACACTGCCATTGGTGCAAAACTTTCATTGGAGTCTTTGATGAGTAATAATGCACAAAAAGCTCTTGCATAGGAAAGGAAAAGCGACGACCAAATCACAAATTCCAAAGGCTGCCAGCAATGCAAGTCCCAGGGTGGAACATTCTCGAGAAAACACGCTGAAATCTCTGCTGGGCGGCAGCAACTGTTCAGAAAGGCACTTAGACCTGCAATGGAGGTAACAAGGCTATTATTACTCTGCATAGTAGTATCAGTAACCCAGAAATAAGAGTGGTGGCTATTCTTAGCTTTCAGTACAAGAGCTA
>VWZG01010794.1:0-186032 GCA_013396735.1 Grallaria varia
GGTCACTTTTCAAACATCGCCTCATAAGGGCACAGGAGTGGCAATTCCCAAATGTCGGAAGTCAAACAGATGAGGCAGAAGGCAGCTCAGCTGAGCAGGGATCTTGTCTTGGAAATAAAAGGTAAAAAAGGAAGGTGTATGCTCAGTGGAAGCAAGGTCAAATGGCATGGGAAGAATACGGAGATGCTGCTTGCTGCTGTAGGGAGAAAATTCATGTGGCCAAGGCTCATCTGGAACTGAAGCTGCCAGAAATGTGGGGGGCAAGAAAAAGAGTTTTTAAAAATATGTTAGTAGTAATAGGCAGTATAGAAATATCATTGGCCTGTAACAGGATGAGGATGGTCACCTCACAAACAAGGACAGAGACAAGGCAGAGATGTTTAGCGTTTTCTTTGCCTCTGTCTTCAATGTGGATGATGGACCAAGGGGGTCTCAGTGCCCTGAGCTGGAGAACCATGACTGTGAGCATGATCAACTCCCAGTCAACCCTGAAATCCAGATGGATCCCAACAAATCTATGGAGCTTGATGGGATTTATCCAAGAATCCTCAAAGAGCTAGCTGATGTCATTGCAAAACCTCTTGATGTTTTTTGAGCAGTTTTGGGAATCTGGAGGGGTCCCTGCTGTCTGGAAGCTGGCGAATACTGTCCCAGTTTTTGAGAAGTGTCTGAGGACACATGGTCTGTTCAGCCTGGAGAAGAGGAGGCTGAGGGGAGACCTCATCGCAGTTGCAACTTTCTTGTGAGGGGAAGAGGAGGGGGGGGCACCAATCTCTTCTCTGTGGTGACCAGTGACAGGACCTGAGGGAATTGTCCGAAGTTTCATCAGGGAAGGTTTAGGTTCAATATTAGAAAAAGGTTCTTCGCCCAGAGGGTGGTTTGTTACTGGAACAGGCTCCCCAGGGAAGTTGTCACAGCACCAGAACCTGACAGAGTCAAGCAGTGTTTGGACAATACTCTCAGGCACATGGTGTGACTCTTGGGGATGGTTCTGTGAAGGGCTAGGAGCTGTACTTGATGATCCTTGTGGGTGCCTCCCAACTCAGCATATTTTGTGACTCTCTGATTCTCAGAACGCTTCTCCCTGGTAGCAATGTGAGCACTGAGCAAACTGCAGCTGGATAACTGCAACAAAATGCTTGTGGCTGAAAGAGTTTGAAATACAGAAATTCAGTCCCAAGTCCTCTTTTCTGCCCAGAATCCAGCATAGGCTTTAGTTATTTCATTGCACTAAGCTATGATGCAGATTTGTGAGAGTAAGAAATAAAATTTTTAAATCTCACCAAACTCCCAGGCATTCCTTAGCAGCCATATAAAAGTGCCAAAATCCAAGCAATTTTTCCTTTATTCATCTGTACCAGGACAGAACTAACGTGCATGGTGATTTACTATCTCTGATTAGTCCTGTCCTTTTTATTTTTAAACCTAAGCAAAAAAAAAAAAAAAAAAAAAAAAAAGCTTCAAAGTGCAAATCCTTTTTAAAAATAGGTTTCTGGCTCTAGCAAAATAAAAGTCAGACTTTCAAAAGAAAAGCAGATGTCTTCTTAAATTAATCAGACAAATGCTTCCTGACACTGGCATGTGTTAACATCCTATAAATCACACGTCTGTATTATTTTACCTTACCTTTGTACTTACTGCTTAGATCAAGGTTTAAATATATGATTTATATAATGAACCATTGAGATTTTCTAACCTTGTTGAGCTCTACCATTCTTGCTTATTAAACAGTAATAAAATTAGCCAGAGGGAACTGGAGGTTATGCTAGCAACCATGTCAGAGAAAAGCTGTTGCTGTGAGGTCCATTTCTTGCCCAGGCTATGTGTCCTTTTCCCACTGGCAATCATACACTGCACTGTGACCCCAAAGACTGTTTGCTATTTCTTTGTCACACATGCCTATGCAGCAGCATGGATTCTCTAGAGTGGGCTTTAGTTTGCCCCTGGCCTTTCAGGCATTCTTTCAAAACCCGTTCTTGCAGTAGTAACCAATTAAACTAGTTACTAGGAAAGAAGCATGTTTCAGCACTTAAGTTAATTGAACTGTTACAAACTAAATATGATTCCAAATTGTTTCTGTATTCCAAATCACTTCATGCATGCAGATAAAATGAAAAAATTACTAAATCGTTTTGAAATGTGCAAATCAGGCATACAATACTGACATTTAGATCTGTGACCTGATCACAATGTAGTAAGTACCTCTGAAAACTTTACGGATTTTAAAGCTGTCATGTGAAACCCTTGAACCACTGCCTGATGCGATATTCAATAAGTGGAAGTCAGGCTGCAATCAAATTGTGGAACTGTCTGCATCAGAGTTTTACTACCAATTTACCCAGAAAATAATCTATCCCTCATTCATTTCACGGGCCAAGTAAGAAAGGAGGAATGACTTAATGTATAAAACACATGCTTTATTCTTTGGGACCTTAGTTTGAGTTCAATTTGTGGCCCTAACTAAAATGAGCAGCTCAATCCCCAATGAACAGTAGTCCATATCGTTGAACTACCACACACGATTAGGCACAATTGGCTGTCTCTGCTTAGAAGTTGAAAAGTGATTTAGCATGGAAACTAAATCACTTCTTTCAGCTGTAAAGTGGGGTGGCCCTTTCTTGGATTCTGTGACCAAAGGAAAAAAAAACCCTAAACCATACTGTTTCTTTATTTCAGCATTTCTTTAGTACAAGAAAAGTAAGGGATAGGAAAAACCTCATTCTCTTGTAATTAAAGCCATATGGCAGTCCTAATTCGCAGCTATTCTCTTTTATTAAGATATTAGTAACTACCATAACTGGCAGAGCAATGGGGGAAATACTGGTATGGGGAACAAATGTATACTGCTAAAAAGAGAAGAGGGAAAAAGATGCTGAAGAAGAAAAGCAATGATGCTGGAAGCTGGCAAAAGCTTTCCTCTCTGAATCCTGGAGCAGGAGAAATGCTCGCCGGGTAATACATCTATCTAGTTACATGTCATACATGGCCACGCTATTGAAGGGTTTAACAGTCCTGAGATTTATACGTGTCACTACTGGGATAAGCTGCGCTTGTACAAAACAGAGTAGTGTAAACTACTTTGCTAATGGTGTGAGTGGTGAAGCTCTAGCAGAGAGCTGATTTGAGAATATCAAGGCTTGCACTGGAGTACAGGAAGGAGAGGGTGATAGCCGGACAGGTTGTGTGAGCAGCAGACTGAGCTCAGCAAGGAGTGAAGGGAGCTGTAGAACCACTAAGCAGAGGATTATAGGGAAGCTGAAGGGAAAAAGAGTGTGCTGTAAAGAGAGAATTAAATTTAAGTCACTGGATGTGTTTCACAATACTACAGCAGAGGATATTGGCTAGTACTATGGAAAAGACAGATTCAGTATCTGTACCTAGAACCATCCCAAAAAGCAAGAATCAGAATAAGTCTCTATATGATGAGGTATAGACAGGCTCTGTCAAATACTAGAAAAGTCTTAGTGTGGTGTCCTCCTGAGCTTTGGCTGGTCAGAGTATTCCCATATAACATACAGACCAGAGGCATAGAGGGTAGTGGAGAAAACTGTCAGCCTTTACACTACAAACTTCTGTTCAACTCTGTATCCTAACATTAGACCTCAGAGGAAATTCACAAGCTTTCACTTTTAATGGGGTTTTTTTGGCTGTTCTCAGGAATTCTATTAATTTTCATTATGAACTATACTTGCCTCTTTCATCTCAGGAAGAAAAGACTATGACTGGAACTATGCGACAGCTCTCCCTTTTTAGTTGCTGGAAATAAGTTAATAAATGCAGTCACAATTCAGGATACCATTCTCATTCCTTATTGATACCAACTATACTTTAACAATGAATTTCAAAGTGCTGCTGATGTAAACTCTACCTGAAGCCTGTTTGATCTCTGATAAGCATCTTCATCCCATTCTTCATTTCAAGAAAAGAAAACCTTACCGCACAGAAACATATTCATGTGCTTTGGGTTCAGTTCAAGATAAGCCATGCTTTGCAGAAAACCTAATTAATATCAATCACAAGGAAAACAGAAATTGGAAGGAAATGTTCTTTCATTTCTTAATAAACAGATCACCCATGATACATACACAAATGGACATACCAATTTACTTTATTATGGAAGTATATCCCTATATGGAGAATTTTTTAGGGAATAAAGCAGTTGTACTTTTGCTCTACTGTACATGACGGTAACTTTGTTCTGTTAAGTGGGAGTTGAATAGTGTAAGTCAGACCAGAATTACATCCTGCAATGGTGGGTTCAGTGCCATTTAAAAAAGTGTTTACTCCCAACACTCAAAAGAATAATTATTAATGATAGCTTATAAGTACACTTTTTAATGTTCCTAAAATGTATTCCAGGCATTTCTTTTCTCCTTTCTCCTCCTCCATGCGAAAAGGAAAGCCATGGCTTATGACCTGAGACCCTTTCGGCTTCCAATAGAACCTGTATGGATAAATATTCATATTTGAAAAAGCTTGCAAAATCAGAGGAACTACTGTCATAAGTCCTCGTTACATAATAGCATTTCAGCTGACCTTTGAGAAATTTTACTGTTGACCAGCACCCTACCCCATCCATGGATTTTAGTCTTGGAGCTAGACATATAGCACTGGCTGTGTAGCTACTTCCAAATGATGAAGGACTTGCTTTAGATCTGATTCACAAAATTCTCTTGTAAAAAGCAGAGTTCTGCTCTTATCAGTGCCCTAGGTCATTTCGGGAAAGGGAGGGTTTGGAGGAAAGGTCACTAATCTTTAGAGAGGTGCCTGCCTTCGCTATCAATCCACCTTTAAAGTCCTTGATGTTAACATTTCAAGTGACAGTATAGTATATACCAAGCTTGGGAAGAAATACAAGCATCAGATGGGTTAGTTTTATCAAGACATTGACTCAACAAAGAATTTATGTGTTTAAAACATCATTCTATTTGGCCCCAAGTGAATACATAAGAAAAGAAATATTCAATTTTATAGCTTCCTCTGAGCTTCCCAGTACTTTCAGCTTTGTTCTAGCTTGCCCTCAGCTGCCTTCTTGCGATGCAAGTTTTTTAGCTGCAACATTTAGATTTTGCCCACACAAACCCAACCAAAAAACCCAACAAAAACAACTAAAGAACTCAGCTGTAAATATAATAAATGTTTAAAGGAAATGGCCAAAACCAGATCATTGGAATGACTGCTACACGATAGCCAAGGAAGCCCCTTTCTCCCCTTAACACTTGATATTATGTGTGTGCACACATTCTTTAAAGTATTTTGGATTATGTCCCTTCGCACCCTTTCCTTTCCTCATTTAGTGATATGCTGTGTTTGCCTTTGAGAACAACTTCTTTTTGGCATCTTGTGGCATTACAAAGAAAGTTTCTGATGCAATGAGTCACTTCAAGGACACAGAATCTTCTGCCCACATTGAAAGGACCAATCCTTTCAATAGCAAGAGGAAAAGTAAAAGGAAATAAAAGAGCTTGAAAAACTGCTATTAACAGCTTTGAAGGAGATATAAACATGAAAGATGGAAAGCATTGGCTAAAGACGAAGCTCCAGACCGTGGACTAATTCCTGATTCAGCCTGTAAGCTGTTAGTTCACTGCTATTTAGCCACTGGTCTGTAAGCTCTTGGTGGTCCGTACAAACAATTCTTGTCATTGCTAGTTAGCAGACATCATTAGCAGGCTGCAAGCCAGTCCTTAGGTGTTTCTGAAAATCAATGCATCTCTAATGGGGAAAAAAAAAAAAAACAACCAAAAACCCCAAACAAACAGATTAAGAGGCACCACACTAGTTAATCTTGCTTTTTCCTCATTTTGTTTCATTTCTTAGTGTTTATCCGCATTGACACTAAGAGACGACCTTTCTGGTCTACCTTAAACTGGAGAGTCTGCCTAGCAGTCTAGCTGCATCAGTGCCATCTTACTGTCAAAATACATCCTCAGATACTTGTTTTCTTGAACCCTGCCCACACACTTTCTGCTGAAGCTTCCCTAGCTGGAAGATAGCTCGGATATGTTGGTGTGGTATGTCAGTAGTAATAAACCCTAGCTACAGCATGGACCTACTTCACAGAATGCATTTGGGTATTGTATTAAGCTGCAAATAATATGGGAAGTATTCAGGGAGATGGATTTATGTTGCTATTTTTCAAGTAACGGTGGCTTTGAGGCATAGTATATGTATCTGTCAAAATAATACATACAGCTCTGCAGTTAACTATTTACAGAGGATTAAAGTTTAGCTCCTAGTAAGATCTTCTCTCTGATGCTTTTGCATTTGCTACCTAATACCACGAGAAAAGTCTGCACAAATTATGAAGGGAATGTAGGAATTCATGCAGATCTGAGACATTCTGTTCGAAGGTGGATATAGTGGATATCTGGGACATCATTAGCAAAAACAGTCCAGACAAAATCATTTCTTGAACATAGTAAAAAGCAAGATGATAGCAAAGCTTTATTGAAGTTCAGGAGTTATTCAGACACATTTCTTTATTTTGGTGGGGTTTCCTTAAGCCGGAGAACCACAAAGCTGTAATAGTACAGCTCACATTTCTACGTGCACTTGAGACGAAACTACCTTGCCCTGCCAAAAAAACCAATAGACTACCCAAGGAGAAAAGCCTTTTTGCAGGTTTGGACTATATAAAATCTACAGGGAATCAGTATGAAACTAACAAGTAAGTATTAACTATTTGCTTTTTTTATTTATTTGTCTTTCCACTGTTTTGACTGTTTATCCTTCTCAGCATCCTTTTGGCAGCATATGATTCTTTGAACGAGGGAAAGTGGAGGCTGCATGGCTACTCCTCTGCAGCTGTGCTTCTAAGTCAGCCGCTCTTTATCTGCTGATTGGGAACCATGTTAGCATATGGGCTTGCCTTTGGTAACAATATTTTGGATTCTGCACATATTCACTAAATAACTAGGATTTGGAAGCAATAATGACTTCATTAAAAACAAAATGGAAACAGTGAAATGGCATTTAAAATTAGAAAGATGACAGAGTTTTTTTAAAAAAAATAAAGACAAAAAATACTAAAAGTAGAAGATCATAGCACTCTGGATGATATGTTTTTTCAGCTGAAATCATAGAGATGCTATAACCCTAAAGAGAGAACACAATAAAAGCTGAAAAAAATTTAAACGGCCAATACTAAGATCAGGTGACCGAATTATTTCCTATTTAAATAGAACTTGGGAAAGTGGCAACTGAACTAAGGATTGCTACTACTTTACAAATTCTAGAAGCCTAAAAAAATAAGAGTATGTGGCTCCAAACATGGATTTGGCATATCAAAAACTTTATGGAAGAATGATAATCAATTAGATTTATAGAACCATAGGCTCATTTAGCTTGAAAAGACCTTTAAGATCATTGAGTACACCTGCAAACTCAACACTGACAAGTCCACCACTAGGCTCTTCCTCAAGTGGAAACCGCCCCCCACCTGGCTACAACCTCCTTTCAGGCAGTTGTAAAGTGATAAGGTCCTCCCGAGCCTCCTTTTCTCCAGGCTAAACAACCACAACTCCCTCAGCCGCTCTTCATAAGACTTGTGCTCTAAATGTGTAGTGCCAGAGGGCATTTCCTGGAGGGCAAGTAGTGATGCAACATATGACGGCATTCAAAGAGTTACATTTTCTGACTAATTTAAGCATATCAACAGATAGTATGGATTCTGTACAGACGTTAGTTCTGCATCTACACAGAAATTGCCTGCGCTGCCTGTTGACATCAGCCACCTGTTCAGGTTAGTTATAATACCTCAATGTGACAAACAGCACGATTGAAGAGGCTATTATGATAGGATACTTCAGTTGTAAATTAAGAAGTAAATTAAGATGTCACAGACACAATATGATGCCAAGGTTAAGTTTTTTGATGTAATGAATTATTGTTTAATGGAGAAACAGCCAGGACTCCCAGAGGAGAAAAGCAGCTCTGTACCACCAGAGGATCTCTTTCAAGATTTTACTACCTGTAAGGCAGCACAGAAGCCCATGATGTATCTATATTCAAAAACCTTGCTTGAACAGCAAAACCCAACAGAAACTGAAAATTAGAAGTGGATATTTCAAAAATGGAAATGTCACATTTTTCTTATTTAACCTTTTATTCTTTTAACAATGAATGCAGCACTGGGAACTCTTTTTGTTGCCCTTGACTTCCCTTGTAAGCTTCAGCTCCAGGTGAGCTTTGCTTCCTAAAACCATCCTTACACACAGAGGCATTTCATAGTCCTTCCATAAAATGAGAAACAAAGGGAAATAAGAAATAAGTGGAGATCAGAAATGAAAATGTTGCAAAATGGGAAAATGGCCTGTGATTCACAGCATATGCATAACAAGGTATAGAAATTAACTTAAATTTGCTGAGAATTTTAAGCTATTGGGTTTAAGGAAGAGCAAAACAATGGCAGACTGTTTCCAAGGGATTCTACAAAGTAAAACTACTGAGCAGTAAAGTGGAAGATATATTTGAAGTTTATAGATGCAACTTGGCATGTGTTTGGAAAAAATATCTAGGCATTATATTCATTATGTTAGCTCAATAATCTGTACTGGTCAAGCAAATAAGATGAATGGCAGGAAGCGCTAAGAGAAATATAACAGTAGGAAACTTCATTATATTATGGTTAAATTATTGTGACCCCAACTTATTACACAGAACAGGAGCCATGCTCAGTTTTTTCAGTTGGCGCAGTTGTCCCCTTGTGGCATAGAAGTATCCACTGATTTTGTAATCAGAAAGAGGCTAAAACAGGCACTGGGATAAAGAAAGATGTGTTGCTAACGGCCATCGGGCTGTCCATCTTGAAATCATCCCAGGAGTGCCAATATATGGCTGGGGAGAAACAGAAATAAATAATAGAGGGAAATTAGTTTTCAATTGCTCATTTAGAATTGCTAGTTTCAATCAATGACAATTTTAAGGCATTAAACACATTCCAGAGTAACTTGTCAAAAAAAACCCCAAAACCCAGCAGTTGCTGACATTCTCTGAGGTTTTTTAATAAGATCAGGGTCAGTGATGGGAAATAAGCAGGAAGATGAATAGGATGTCAAAATTAAATTGAGTTCCAGAAGAGTTATCTTAAGTTCCCAGAAAAATAGAAACTCATGAAACTTTGTCTCAAACTAAGCAGGAAATGTGTGTTTTTACTTAGAAAGTAGAAAGAAGGCTGATGACTGTCTTTAATGGTATTAACAACCCATGCTATTTTAGCAGCTTGAAAAACACCTTTGTCCTTTGAATTCTGGAACAGAGAAGGTTCTACTTATTTTAAATCCTAATGATTTCTGCTGCACCGAGCTCTTTCATTTTTATACAGGAAACCCAGATTAATTGTTTCAACCATCTGACTATCCATTACAATCAGAGGATGTACTTCTTGTTAAAGTTTCAGAACTGTTGAATAAAATACCATTTTAACAACCCATATGTCTGTGTTTTTGTTTAGTTCTCTTTTGCTAAATGTTGTAGCACTTAATCTTCTGGAGTGTAAGTACACTATTGGCCAGACTGTCATTAATCATCACTGTTGTCAATGAACAAAAATCCAGTAGGAGAAAACAATTGATGCCTAATTTTACAGAGCAGTTCAGGTTTCTGAATGACCACACTGATTAATAGCATTGCGTTCATTTGGGTATTTGTCTATGCACCATAGACCATTTGTTTATGAATTTGCTTCAGGTCTGTGGTCTTGCTACCTACTTACACCATTGTTTAAGGTACCCTCCCTACTTCCTCCTTGGGCTCAAGGAGTCAGAATAGTGGGTTTGAATAAGAGCATTAAAACTTTTATAAAAACAGCTCTTCTGCAACGAAAACTGTGGAATGAGTTCATCACAGTAAAACAAGTTTTCTCTAGTTGTCTGTGTATGAAAATTTAGTTTTAAGGATGGGAAAACCCTTGAAACAAGCAAAAAGACCATATGAAAGCAGGGGTAAGTAAAAAAAGGACAGGCAGGGAGTCACACAGGAATAGATTTAACATGAAAGTTAAGGACTGCCAAGCTAACAGGACCACTGGAGGAAGTGAAATAAATAAGACACAGCATTTTAAGGACTTTCTGTCAGCTGGATAATGCATTCTATCAAGATGAGCCTGGAACTCATAAGGTCAGTAGGATCTTTGGGATTCTGAGGCAGGGGGTGGAGATGGAGGTTTTGCATGTTTCGGATTAAGCTGTACATCTCTTGATCTGTGTGAAATACATAAAAATCATGAGTGAATCCTGTCTGTTTGCTCTGAGTAGCTTGGAGACAGTAGATGAACGATGAAATTGCCCTCAAGAACAAAGGTGTGGGAAATTATGTTTTTAATGTTTGGGAGCTCTCTTTTGTAAGAGACCATCTCCCATGTAGAGGTAAAGCAAGAAACACATAATATTGTATTTAATAAGAGTACTGAATGAACTAGACCCAGAAATGATGGCTGGAGGCAATCCGGGTACAAAGGAGAGCTTGTAAGTCCAGAACCCAACTTGTAGGTACTTCATAGAAGCCTTGTGGAATCCAATGAAGTGACTAGATGAGCTTCATAAAAAAATGTTCGAGCTCATTTCTTAACCAAGTTCACAATATAAATGCCAGGTCTTTTGTGTCTTCTGCCATTTTCCAAATGCTGGCTTAACTGCACTGTTGCTATAAGTACCTAGTAGATTGGTTTTATAGTTACACTTATATATATCAAATTAGTGCTGTTTTCTCCCCTGCAAACTTGGGATTTTAATTTAGATTCTGCTCTTAGCTGAAGACCAGCACTTTAATGTCTCTTTAATCTACAGTACAGTCTCTTAACTAAATGTCATTTCACACCTTCTTGGTTCCCCAATAAGGTGTTCTTGCCTTACTACTCTCTAAAAAGCACTGTTGTAGGGACTTACAGCATCATTAGTTTCTATGCTTAAACATGGAAAGTGATATATAAGATCTAAGCTTTATCATTCTTAATGTTTTCATATGCTTGCAGGGAACTGAAAGTCCACAGGGGATAGAAATAAAAATGGAAATATAGTAACGTTTTACTGATATAGCAGTGGCTGTGAGAGAATGAATGTTATGCTCCTGAGCTCAGGGAATGTTCATGCAGGAAAAGACTGACTCACCTGAAATCAGAAATCAGAGACCACCTGCATGTGCTGCCTGGACATGAAGGAAAAGGGTGGACACTGTTACTATGCCTTCTTACATCTCTGAATTAGAATCCCAGGACATGAGACTGCCTATTTGATAATGATCAGCTTGGATGCACCAGGCTCAGTGATGGTGGGGGTGAGGGAGGGAGCAGTGTGTGTCAGTAGTGTCTTGGCTGTGAGCCCTTGTGTGTCTTGGCACACAGTGAGGGATTGGTGGTGGGGTAAGACTGTTGGTGAGAAACGCACCAGGGCAAGGGTGCATATTCATTCTAGTCAGTGACTGCAGCGTGCTATTCCTCCGTTTTCCTGTGAAATGGGCTGCTTGTCTTCTTCAAGCTGAATGCAATGACACAGTGACATCTGTTTATATACATAAATGTAAATCTGTATGTATATATGAGTCTCTGAATCAGAGCTGTAGGCATCAGGCTGTTGCACTTTGTATTTACTCTAGGCCTGATGGAAGAAAGTATTAAAATGACTGATAAGTTTTCTGTGTTATGGTTTTTAAAGAAAAGTTAGATATTCTGGGTCACAGCATGGGAAGTTTATTTACTTCAGTAATTTAAAACCTAATGACTTTCATGGTTAATCCTGTTTCCTTTGCTGCTGCTTTATCTCTTTTGATAATGATGTCAGCTTGAATGTAAGTGTGAAGGGCATAAGTCTATACCTGGAATATCACCAAGGTACTCTATTTGATCATGCAGATCTATCTCACAAAGACCCAAAACCTTGTGAGGTGCTATGCGCTGCATTTATTCCAGTGACAACATCCATTTCTTTCCTGATGCTCTCATTGAAAATGAAAATTGCCTGCTTCCTAGTCCTAGAAATACATAATTTCCTGTATATTTCTTCCCCTTACTGATTTCAATCCCTTCTAATCTAGCTCAGCATTATATGTATCAGCACTGGTGACAACTCAAAGCAGTGAATTTAGAGTGGTTTGCTGCACTGAAGGCCCGACTCCTTCGCTGTTGACATCAGAGACACAATTCAATGATTTCACTAGTACATAGGGTCTGCTAAATAACTAAAGTCAGAATACAGAGAATGGGAATGGTCAAACTTTTGGAAGAAATGGTTTAAGATACCTGATCACAAATTTAGAAGAAAGTCGTAAGAGGAATAGGGAACTCTGAAGGAAACTGAAGTTCTTCAGTCTAGATTTCCCAGGGAGTGTTCTCAGTGAAATACTGGTGGGATGAAGCGTTTCTCCATATTTCACTATTCTCTTTGGCTTATGAATGTCAAGGGCAGTTAGTGTTTCTTTCTGGGAATGAGATGTCCTCAGAAGGAGGAAGCCATATGACACAACCATGACTCATTTCTTGACTCAGCTGAGTTCAGAAAGAATAGAGAAGTAGAGATAAAGGTGGGGCACGAAACAGCTCACCATTTCAGGTGGTTTGTTTGCTCTCTAAATGAAGTGGGCAAAATTCTGAATCTCAAAGAAAAAGTAGACTATGATAGCAGCTTGCACAAACATTGCAAAATCAGAATTTCTCTGTAAACTGTAACTTAAAGGAAAAAAAGAATAATTTTTCACCCACTTAATAGCTTGCATGTAAATGAATAGAATCCCAATTTTTTTTGTATTGTATTGCTTCTCTATTGAATTAAGTCTTTGTCCCATTTAAAAGCCCCATCTTGTTCTGCCAATCTCTAAAGCAGCTATTCAGCAGCCAACCAACACAACAGAATTTGTCTATGCTGAATGTTCTTTTCCATTTTTGAATTGTATCCTAGTCTCCTATTATAATGGCACTGCTAGCAGAACTATAGACAAGCATGTGTCAATATTTCTATGCCAATCACTGTTTTATTAGTAGATGTTTGTAACAAGATCATTCTAATTTGTATAATCAAGATGAAGCCAAATACAATTATTCTCCAACCTGACACTAATTTCCTCTAAAAATATGCTTTCTTGTCTCAATCACTTTTAAAAGATGGACAGGTGAAAGCTAAAAAAGCACTGAGGTTGAAAACTCCATGTTGCCAGCTATTCCTCCTCAGATAGAAGGGACAAGAAAGAGCATAAGAGACCATACAGGTATTTAACACATGTGTTTTGATACAACACACTGGAAACCAGGAACACCTTGTTATGGATGCAAGAATTATTTGTCTCCAGAGTGTTTATTTTGACATTAGTCTGCAAAGCAAGAAACTATTGGTAGCCATAGATGTGTTTTCTCTTTCCCACAAATAAATGTGTATGCAATTTGTATTTTACTTGGTACACTACTTTGGAGTTTGTGTTTTGTTCATTTTTTATGCTTTTTCCTCCTGATTAATGCATAGAATATAAACGACAGTTGTGTCTATGCCATGTCTATTTTCAGGAAAAGCGTTTGCTGCTGACCATGGTTATGAGTGTGAAGGGAAAAGATAAGCTTGTAGGAAGCATTGCCTCATTTGCATACTATTTTTAGTACAGACCAATTCTTTCATCTTTGTAACGACTTCACTTCTTGCACAAGGTGAACTAAAAATAGAACTTGTTTCTCCCTTGGTAGTATATGGCAACGAACTGTACTGCAGATGTCCAGCTTTCAGATCTGCCGAGCTTTGAAGTCCAGAGCTCTTGACATTTACGGACCTCACAGGCTTTCTTAAAATAGTCCTAAAAGTTCAACCAGTGACCAAAAGATTGCTTCAATTCCACCTAATACTGTGGTAGATTTTCATAGAACCAGGTGTGTCTTTCAATACTGAAATTAGTAGCCTAAGGTAAATCATTAGTATGGTTTTAGCTTACAGTGATGCCTTCAGACTTGAGCATAACAGTGTTGGGCTACAAAGGAGCTCTCACCTGTCCTCACCTGTCCTGTCTCCTTGTCCCTGTCCTGTACCCATCTCTCTTGTTCCAACTAGGTCATATGGGTTTTGGCCTTCCCTGCAGGGGGATTTATCCACTAACCAAAGAGGCAGATAACTACATTTCTGCTGACTTAGTTTTTCCTTGAGCCAGTGAGCTGAGTCTGTTCAGACAAGATCTGATGGTAAATGATGGGCACACACAGCCAGGAGCATCAAGGCAGAAGAAGAGGCTGTGTGTGCATGTTTAGGGAGGATCTCCCCTTTTTTCTGGTAGTACAGTGTCTAAAACTATTTCAATGAGCTGTACCCTGTGTAATCTCCAGTACAGCAAAAGTGTAACCACTGCCATTTCTGCTACATGCTGCACCAGAATTGAGGTTCAGTGATCTCTCTGTAGCAAGTATTTGAAATATTTTCTCGCTCAACATCATAGTTCAAGCTCATAGCCTGCTTGTGAAAGTGGCTCGTTGCTATTGCCTCCCAGGGGAGCGCTGGGGCAGTCTGATTATCACCATGCCGTGCAAGCTGCATCATACAGACGATGCTGCTCCTGCACCCACATATCTTAGCATCACACACCATGATCTCTTATAGGCAACTCATTATAAAGCACTCAAACGGCTGCTCAAATCCTTGAGCTGGAAGAGCACATTAGACCTGCCAGACAAAAGCTTCACTGTTGGGGTTTTTTTGAGTGGGAAGGAGAGGAGGGGGCTTATGCATGAAATTTCACCACTGGAAAAATGCACATCAGGTGAAATTTGCATTTATTCATATTTTTTATCTGGATTTTGCACTAAAAATCCCCAAATTAATAGGAGTATCAGCCTCTATTCACAGTCTTGCTCTTTATGCTTTCCCATGGTAGTAAATTTGACTCCTTCTAATGGCAGGTGAAACTGCTCTTCATGGAATAAGAGACTGCTTAAAATCTTTAACTACTTTCTTGATGGATTGGTGCAGTCATTTGTGAATGCCTAAGTTTCATTTACATTTTTAATTCATAACTCCATGTGATTTTTTACTGTATGCCGTTGCTTTACCACAAATAAATAAAGGCCACACTTTGGTAGGCTGGTAAGAATGAATCATCCTGGTCTTATGCCGTTTCCCTGATGATGCCAATGACCCTTTTCTGCACCTGTTGTTATATGACCTCATTTTCTTGGCTGTGGATGTCTAGAAATGTACCTCTCTTTCTGGATGACAATTTCCCAGAATTACAGTTTGCATAAAATTAGGAAACAACTTTAAACCATGAAAACTTTCCTATTCCTGCCTTTGTTTATGTCACAGGAACCCATTTTTAGGCATCAGTTCTGAAATAACATCTCCATGTCAGTTCATGAAGATATATATTCACCAATATGGGCACAATCTTTTTTTCCCTTTTTTGTTCCTTTTTTTCTGAGTTTGTGCATGGGTTCATGCAGTAAAACACTGATCTGCAGTAGTTTGGGATTTCTGCTGATTTATTCCATCTAGACCCCACCATTCTGTCTCTGAATTCTTATGGCTCAGTGAGGGTACCTTGCTCTGTCCCTTCCCAAGAAACTGATTAAAAGTGCAGAGGGCTTAGTGTGACCGAAGGTCCTGGTTGTTTGTTATGGGTTTGTCAGTGCAAAATAATGCCAAAATACGAAACGTAACTGGTAGCATCTTTAATGCCTTACCTTTTACACTGGTGTTTGTTTAGTTTGTGTTTATCAATATTTGCAGTTGTCTCATACAATCTTCTTTAATGCCTAGTGTCTCAGTAAATAAGATTTTCTTTCAAGAAGTTATGGTCCTCTCTTTTAAGTTAACATTCAGTGATATATTGTGTTAAGTGTTCATTGTTGCTTGGTAAACCAAACCAATCAAGCACTGTCTCTATTCGGTCATTGTACTTTCTTCCTGTGGAAAAGTTTAAGTATACATTATTTTTGGGTCGAAAAATTGGGAATATAAACTTTGCAGAACAACTAATTGATTGACATGGTGGAATGCTTTGTAGTAGAAGAGCTTTTCCCAGTTAAAAAAGTGCTAATCTTAAAATCACAAAATACGTAAATTTAACATAAAAAACAACATAAAAAGGAGAAGTAAAGGAATTAGGTTACTTATCACACAATTACAATAATGGAAAGATAAAAACTAATCAGACATGGAGTACAGCTTGTATAATCATTAACCAGGCTATGGTAAACCATTCCTTAACTCTGACTTAAGAGATCCATCATGGGATTCATGTCAGGCAGTTAACTAATGCTTAAACAACTCCACAGCAATTTAAAGCTTTGGTAAATGGCATCACTCAACCAAGCTGTCACTCTCAGTTCCAGCAGTTATTTTTAACTGGTATGAAGTTATGCTAACTCTCTCTGCCCCTTCCCTGCCTAAACTGCAAAGGCTAATAAGTCTTTGCTGGCCATCCTTTTGCTGAAGTCCAGGCAGATGACATTGATTGTTTGTTATTTTTCCTGGGAAAAAAAAAAATCTCCATTGAAGAACAGTGTCAAATGAATTTGGAACAATCTCTCTTGGCTGAAGCTGCATTTAATGTCTTTACAAAGATATAAATACTTATATTTATTTTCTTACCTCTAAATATTCTTGCTTTAAAAGTTTTTCAAAAAATTGTATATTACTAAGGCTAGTCTAACAGCTGGTAGCTATCCAACTAATTTTTTTAGCATCATCACTGACTAATAGTCAAACTAGGGGAAAGAGGCAGATTACGTAAGAGGGGTAAAAAGTTGGCTAAAGTGAACATGTCCTTGGTGAGAGTTGAAGAGGTGGTGGCAGGCAGAAGTGAGGCTATTGCTGGAGTATCACAAGGCCAAAAGAAAGGCTGTTTGTTTAGTGTTTTTACTTCTAACCTGAGGATCAAAAGCAGGAGTGAACTTAAAATTACGCTGATGACACAAAGCTGGGTGTCACTGCCTTTGTAGAGGAGGATGAAAATATCATGAGGAACAGCTGGATAATTGAGGATTGAAATAAAAAGAAATGGATGAAATTTAATAATGCAAAGTTCAAGGTCATGCAGTCACAGCCCAACAAGAATTTCTGCCAAGAACTGGTAGCCTGTATTTCAGAAACAGCTGAAGAGAAGGAAAAGACTTGAGGATACTGTCTGGCTATAGGTGAGAAGGAAAATGGAATTAGTTCAGTGTTTTGTTTGGCAGTAATGCCTCTTTCTGTGCCTCTCTTCCCACGTGTCACAAGGCACACATTCCTGTCTCCGTGCCACGGATTACTGCCCCCTCTGTGGTGCCAAAGCAACAGGATCACACAACAGGATCATTCCGTAAAGTGCATGACGGGCAAAACAAGAGGTTGGAAGCTGTTTGAGGTGAAGTAATTGCAAGATGTCCAGTGCATATATGGAGGCTGCATCATGGTGGGTGCTGTGCACAGCCCTGGCAAAGCATGTGCCAGAAAGATTAAAGCAAAGTGGAACCAGGTACATGGGAAGACTAAGAGGCATGGCTTGGGGCACAGAGCTCTTGTCTTGCCAGAAGACACAAAAGCTTCCTGGCTAGTTTTGCTTAGCAAAATGGAGCTCCAGAAAGCCCTAATTGCCATGAATGTATGGGGGCAGAGAAGAAAGGATAGATAAAATGAAGGGGAAAACTAATTAAACTGTTAGAAAATGTTGGTGTGTCATCAGATAGATCCAAAGTAGAAATTATTTAACAAAGGTATATTTTGCCAAGTGAATTAGAATTGGGTTTCCAACTAACTGGTCAGTAAATGAACAAGCTCTAGTCCAGAACTGTATCTGGCATAACAAAAAATCTGTTATTGTCAAACTGGAGATTGGTTTGCTATGAAAAATTATTTGATAAAAAGCCTAATGGCAGGGACATGAACGGTGTCTTAGGAGGCTTTCAGTCCTATATTTCTGGGCAGTAGAAAGTGTTTTGATGTAGCCAATATGCAGAGGACTGATCTATAACAAGTGCCTGACAGAAGCACTTGTGCTTTAAAAGTTTAGAAATGGTTTTTTATTTTCAAATATATAAATTTTTCTGTAGACATTGTTTTATGAAGTCCAGGGAACAAGAACTGACTCTGTAAGAACCAGCTACAATGTTTAATATATGGTTGTTTACAGATGACATAGGTAAATAATAACACAATAATTTTCTATAGTCCGTTAATTTTTAAATTTTTTTTCCCTAGAATATTAGGTATTTAGGAAATCTGGAAAAGCAGTCAATTTAAACAAACTCTCCTCTACAACTAGCAAGGCAACACAAAAGAGCTTACATGGAGAAAATGAGATCTCTTGCACCAATTCTGACATCCTGCTGCCTCCCTCTCAGCCCCAGCTAGTGACCAGTGTCAGCACTAATGAGGGGGAGACGGCAGCCCGCCTTGTTGTAGCTGCTCTTTTTTCTTTCAGCATCGCTGATGACCTCCCCAGAGCGCATCTCTGAATACGCAAGCTATTAGCTCATGCAGCATTTCTGGGGATTGCAATCCCAGACAATTTCCTTGGACACTGATGTTCCTGCTAATGAGAAGAGAAAGTGGTAGGCTTGGTCATCATGCCACTTGGAAAAGGGGAGGGCTGGGAAGAGGGCGTTGGAGAGAAAGATGACTGTCAGGTGTTATTCCAGGAGATGTGGTGTGTTAAGGGTCTGCATGTGTAATTCTCTTGTTACATCTCACCATTAAAGCATTTGAAAATTAAAGATCAGTTATTGAATAGAAAAGGCTGCAAAGGAAAGAACATCATTCTTCATTACACAGGCTTGAGATGAGAACCAAATCAGACCTGCCACATACATTCACTCAGCTGCACATGCTTGTACCCAGAAGAATGACACCCTGATAGCTACTTACATGTCAGTCAGGCTCTTTACCCCAAATAAACTTTTGCTTCTATGGTATCCTTTGCTTCAAAGCAATGCTGACAAGGATTTAGTGAATTAACCTAAATGGCTTTAAGCCCCAATTCATGCTGGTGCAGCATGTCTCTATCAGAGGTTTACACTGGTATAACTAATTGATTTAGTTATAGATGGGAAAATTTTCTTAACAAGAGAAGGCCTAAACTGCTGGCCAGGCTGCCTTTGTTGTTCGCAAGTAATCTCCCTCAGCCTGTTAGCATAAATCTGCTCTATTTTGGATTTCCATTGAGCTAATTTACACAGGAGCCACACAATAGCATGGTTTACATTACTTGCTCCTTTTCAAATGGACCGTAGGATCTTAAAAAAACCCCAACTTTTCATGAGTTGTCTGAATTTCTGTGAGTATTTCATTACCTGTGTCTCTGTCCTCATATATACCATGGAAGAGCAATTCATTTGACAAATGAGCTTTTTCCAGCTGAGCACAGAGGGCAGAGTGTTTGGTTCTGCTCCCGAAGTGGCTGGACTGGACACACAGTGCCCTTTGGATCACATTTCTGACACAAAGTGTTACATTAAAAAATCTGACAGAGGCTTCCTTTGGCTAGCCTGTAACACTTGATATGAATTTTGTCTTGTTGATCTCAGGGCTAAGTTTATCTGCTACCGTGTCCATGTGAGCTCAGCTGAAAAACCTGTGCACATGTGTGAAACCAACATGATGAAATTCGAGTTGACGTTCACAGAAAACGTGCATGTTCTCACCTGATTGAAATTAAATTGGAAATGAAAACAACCTTTTTTGGTGTAGAATTAGATATGGGGTCCAAGTTCAGGTAAATCAAGTTTGGAGGCTTATTATATACGGATATAGAACCTGGGAAAACTGGATCTTGTTCCTATTTATTTATTACACATATTTGTAACAATAATGATAAAGCTTTTCTATTTATTTCAAAAGATACTGAATTCAGTTTTTTTAGTCTGCTTATGCACTTTCAGATCTAATAACCTTTTCAGGGGAACAGTGCTGAAATCTGGAGACAGTGATACAACACCCACTCCTCTGTGTGAACAGTGTTTTAGGAAGCTTTTCACACAGGATTTGATTCCATTTGTTAGCTGTCCAAAAATTGTGTTGGGTTTTTTTTTCATTACCAGCTTGATTCCTCTTCAGTTTTAGTCTCTTGACTTGTTCCAGTAATCAGGAAATAGAGGCACAACCTAATGGGCCCAAATGATTCTTATTAATTTAGGGAGTATATAAACATTGCAGTCTTTGCCACAGGAAGAACTGCATTTTCCTTGAGAACATTGTGCTCTTCATATATTTGAATGGTATCCATTTTGCAGTCTAATCCTGAAAAGAAATGTCTGGAAAGTGGGGCATTACAGAAGCTGATGAAGAGATTTCTAGGTGAGTACATCATAATAAGATTTTATTTGCCAAAATCATTAACTTATGTGCCTAAAACAGTTTTAAACTGTTCACAGAGTTGACAAATAATGGGTTTTCAAAAGAAAATAAACATAGATAGGAGATTTTTTACTACCCTAAGTGGTCTTGTAGCTGCCTTTTTGCTCAAGCCAATTCAAAAGAAAACGGTGTTTCCATATCAGGAACAAATAGTTCCATTCTCCAAAGTATATTGTTATGGCCATATACTTTTTCCCTCTTTATCGTAAAAAGGTAGGCATGAATAAGTAATGCAATTTTCAAGGAGAGACGTTGTTGCAGCCCAGAAATGTGAACTTTTATCATACAATTTTGTATATTGCAAAGACTTTTGAAAATTAGCTAAAGAATAGTTGACAACTGGAGAAGGAATTGGGATGTATCTTGTCTTACTTACCAGATTGTAACTAAAAGCCCACATTTACCCTTTCCAGACACAGTTTACACAGTACTGTTTAAGTTTTACTCTGCATTTCCAAAAAAATTTTTTTAATAGTTTCTAGGTAAGCTATGCAAAAACTTCTAAATTTATTAATTTCCTAATGAAAATACTTCTATATATTACATTTTCTCTGCAAAATCAGTCAAAAGCAATGATCAGTAAAATACGATCTGGATATAGATTTTATTTTTCATTGCAGGAAGTGTCCTAACATTTCTAACAATGCTGATCACTTTTCAGTGCTTATGTGGTTTGTAGCATCATTTTTTCACTGTATTAGGAAGGCGTCTGTTACTTGACAAAGTACAAGGCTTAGTTGTGCAGCAGCCAGAATTCAGGCATGAAGGAGCAGAATTCATGGTAATAGGCATCGCTGTTCCTTATAGACTAAATGATGCAGTTAGGCTTCAAGGATGGGATTTATAACAACCACCACAGAAGGGGAAAGATTTAAGGCAGGTGACAGCATAAGCTGTTTTTCTATTCGTCTTTTATGATACTGTGCCTTTTTCAAATCTTCTGCATCTCAGCTATTTTTGTTGGCTCTCACTTTCTTTATTTTTCCTGATTTCCACATTTGCTGTTTTCCTTAGACCTCTGTTTTATATGCTCAGTGCTGAGTGACACAACAAGGAGACTTTGTTCTTGTACATCTCCCACTCTATCCATAAGCACCCCACATTGTATTATACAGTAGCGCAGTCTTCCGTGAGTGAAGGATCAATGATCTCATGGGATGAATGAGAATTGTTGCTTTCTGGATGCCCACATTTCTCACACCCAAATTTTCTGATTTTTCGGCAAGAGAAACTCCTGTAATTTCATTACCTGAAGGAGCACTAAGGTTAATGAAGCAGGCACCAGAAAACACTTGGGGAATGGGTTTGTTCTGTGATGCTTCCAACCCCTTGATAACCTACGGCCCCTCTGTCTTTGAAATAAATTCTAGCTTCTGAGGGGGTGCAGAAAATGGGCCTCAATGCATAGAAGGCTGAAGGAAACAGGAACTAGAAGACATCTTCCCTTTCTCCGGTGGAACACCCAGGGATGAGTGACATGCTTTTCTAGGGCCAGGGAAGCAGAGAGGTGATTCAATGATTTGTCTGCTCCCATTCACCATGCTCTCACAACATTTTGGTGCAAAATAGATTGTCATTCCTAAACTATGGGTAACAGATTTCCTAACCTATAATACTCTGAGCATAGAAAAAATTGCTAAATAAATGAGATGTAGAGTCATCATCAGAATAACGAGAACATTTGTTGACTACATGTGTAAGACATATACTAGGGAGGTAAATTTACCAAGAAGGTTATTGGTAGCTCCTGTTCTTACCTGCAGGCTGCACATCTAAACTGTAATGTCTCTAGCCTCTATGCCAATATATTCCATATATTTTAATACACACTATATCTTCTACCATAACATATTGATGTGAAATATATTATATATTGCGTATGCACAATAAAATGCATTATGATATATACTATTTCAATAAACAAGATGAAGTGACACTAAAAGAAAAATAAAGAATTTATATTTGTTTAAAATTCACACAATGGCTGTGTCCTTGAGGAGCCTATAATATTGATAAAGATTAGTCCATAAATAAAATTAAAACAATCCAGATGGTAAAGCAAAGAGGCTGGAGAGTGGCTCGCTGGAGTCTGAACTCACCTGAACGTTTCTTCCAATCTCAGTTAACAAGAGTAAATTAGGTGGCTGCCTTTTCATCACCTGTATTCAGGTCAATGTCAAGGACTATTAATAGTCTCTCAGAACACATTTTACAGAAGAAATGTCTGACCAATGTGGAAGTGAAAAAAAGACCCTCTAGGCACCTCAAGCTTGTGTGGAGGAAGAGCACAAGAGTTTATATAGTGACCTAAGCAGACCAGCTGGAAAGTAAGTGGTTGGCTGAACAGCTGATGTGAGAAGAAGACATCATAGGAACAAGAACAGGTCCTGGATGCCTGTGGAATGAGATGAGGAAGTAATTTTCTTCATATACTTACTCTCATCCTATGAAGACTCTTTATGTATTAATTTCATGTCAATGAGTAGCCCTACTGACTTCATTAGAACTAGTTATGTGTTTAAGATTAATCACATGCTTATGTTTTCACCTGCTGAAGATGAATTTTCAGGAACATTTTTCTTTGGACAATTTTCACCACACATTAAGGTACTGCCTCAGATGTGAGGCATATGATACTCCTTACCAATGTAAGCACTGGTAACCCACAAATCACACAACTAATCACCCAGCATTGGACCCGTCTTTGTGGGAACCAAGTCAACACCTGGGTCTGCAGCCCTCAGCTGAAGATCCAGCAGCACACACTGGAGCCAGAGGATAGCAGAGGGTAAAGGTGAAAACAGCAGGAAACTGAAAACCTGATTATTTTCAATAATAAGAATATCTATAGATAATAGCAGTCTAATGTCTCAGTGCCTGACTTCTGAATAGAACCTATACCCTCCCTCATAGTAATCTATATTTCTTACTGTTCTCGAACACGTCAAGTTGTAGAAGGTAGGAGGTGACACCTGGGAGTGTGACCCCTTCCCTTCTCTGGTACCCACTGCTTCATTGCAAGTAATGGGCTAGTGCCTTCTTCCACTGGGGATCATAAACCTGGAATCTCTTCTCCTGACAGTAGTCTTCTGTAACTACTTTTTCAAAGAACTGACCCAGCTCTCTCTTCTTTTCTAATGTTCAGGCAGGGAGAGGTGGTTTCCTCAATTCCTATTAGAGATCAGAGTGCTTGCCGAGGAAGTGAGACACCTAGGCTGAATACCCTTCTCAGTATGAAATGGCTCAAACACACTGTCTCTCTAATTAGTGGGGAATGTGCAAAGAAGCCTCTTGAAATTCTTTTAGAGCTTCAGGGTTTGGCAGGAGCTCTGCAGCACTCTTTCGGCGGCGGTGTGGGCTGCGCTCCCCGCAGGCGCTGCGCGCGGGATCCTGGCTCTGCGCTCTAACCAGCAGACTGGTTGGCAAAGCGGGGTTTCTAAGGAGAGGTGGGGTGTAGCTGGGGCTTTGGATTGCAGTGGAGCCTTTGGTGGGAGACAAGCATTCATTGTCCCAGGACAAGCACTTACAACATACCTGTGAAAATAAATGCCTGGAGAACTTGCAGATGAAGTAGGAATATGCCTGATAAGTCTGGGTCCTTCAATAGACCTTTGGTGGGTTTAGAGTCCCAGATTTAGAGACGATACTGTACTGGATGTTTCCAACATGAAGTTCAGATGGTCAGAAAAACTGGCAAAATGTATTTAAATGAAAATATTTTTAATTTATTCCCTCCTCTTCTCCTTCTTTCCTTTTTATATCCTCTTATGAATTTGAACTCTTTCAGTGAATTTGTCTCCGGAGGGCTCCTCTATCTCTCCTTAGGTTCCTCAGATTTAGAGAGAAACATAAAGTCTATTTTAACTTCTACAGTGGAATTAATAGATCCAGCCTGTCTAGCTGCTGGGTAAATCAGAACAATTTCCCTCTACGCCAAATGCTGGTGTTTTTTCATAGACATGCTTAAGCCCCTTCATTAAATGTGACTTGCAGTACATGCTGTGTACTAGTAGCAGTTTTCTAAGGGAAGAAGGATACAAATAATGACCAAAAGGCTCAGTAGGACCCACTTTCAAACATCTTGCAACCATATCCCCAGACTGAGAGCAGATCTGCTTTGCTGATTAGAAATGCTATATTATTTGGATGGACTCTTTAAACCCTGCCATTTTTGGCATTTAAAACTAAAAGGATAAACAAAAACACATCTGGTCTGTAAATGTGCATGCCATGTTCGAGCTTGATGCAATTTCGAATTAGTTGTTAAACACTGAAAATCAGGGTTCATAAGGGAAATGCCTGCTCAGCTGATTGTAGTGCAACTAGTGCAGCTATAACAGGCACCAGACACTCCTGGAATAGCAGATAACTGTATATGGCTACACAGGCATAGCTGGGAAGAAAAGCCAGATGGTGTACTTAACTGCACTTAAAATGAGTGTGTGTGTGTCAATAATGAATGCCCAAATCGGATTCTGCCATAAAAAACTGTATGTGCATACTAGTAGAAAAAAAATACAATCCTCTAGGAAAAAAAAGGTGTGAATACCACCAGTGTAACCATGTTTATTATGATGATAAGTTATTTTTTGGTCGCTGTTGGTTTTTAAAGTCTTAAATGTTAAATAATTTACAACATAATAGCAAAAAAGTAAATTGTAAGGGTAATTCTGACAAATATAAAACTGATATTTATAGCAAATTTTCTTAATATACAAATGATGCCTGTTGTTCAGATTGCTGGCAAAAGTTTGATATCCTACAGTCTCAAAATACCTGCCTTCCCTGGACTATATAATGAAATTCTGGCAGGGTCAGCTGAGTTCATCATTTCAAGGTATATTAAATTGTTTATGGGTGAAAGTTAGGCCTTGTGGTAATCGATGGAGTCTTTGCTGTCAACCACAGCATCACACATATAAATAGACATTTCATATAAGACTTCAAAATAAATAAATTTTACTTTTCTATATGGAATTTAATGTTCTATCAGTTTTTCAGTCTTAGAAAAAGAATTTTCTTGACTTAGTTGAATACGACAATTAAAGAATACAACTCCCTGTACGTTCCTCCATATGTTTGCTCCCTCTCCCCCTCTCTCTGTAATGGAGAGATTGTGAACCCCTTACACTGAGTCTTATTCACTGTTAGCTATCTGACTGATTTCAGCAGGAAAGCTATTGGAGTAGGTTGCTAATTAGTTCAAGTAAAGTTAACAAAAGCTGGCTGTAAATAAGCACCACATTCTATCAGATTGAATCACATCAATCAAATTTTTCTCAGTATCTTATTTGTCTACATTCAGTTGGCACAGTATGCAATAATACTGGCCCAAACACATCTTTATTATACGTTTCCTCTCATGGTCTTTCTCTCTGCATGGAGTGCCACGCTGACATATCGTCCTAATGCTTCCATTTCAGGAATGAGCAGAGTTTCCTTTAGCTGGAGTTATAGCAGCTTAGGTTGTGATGACACTCGCAGAGTTTAGGCTCTCAAATCTCTAAAGTACTTTTGAAAATTGTATGCAATATTTATTACCCCTCCAAAATGCAATTCAGTGGAGTAGCAGAAGAAAATTGGACTGCTTTTCATTACAGTTTCCTGACCTTTTATCTAATGTAAAAACCTATTTTTAATTGCTGGTATCTTTGCCAAACCTTAAGAATTGCCTTGTATGGCCTTAAATGAAGCCCACTGGGTGTGAGCATTATGACACTGTCTAATTACAGTCACATTTGAATTTTTTTCTAAACTATTTGTGCTTCAGCCTCTGCATAGGACAGAAGGAGCTTAGTTGAAAAGCAAATATTCAATTTTAGTTCGCTTCACATTGCCCAATAAGTCCCCCATGCCTTATTTACTGCACAGTATCCAAACCCTGCTATGAAGATAATTACTCAGTCCCTTCCAGGTTTTTCTATGGTGCCTGTTGCTATAGTACCTGAACATTTTAAAAACTTTAATGAATTTATATGCACAAAACCCTCTGAGGTGAGGAGTAGCATTATTCCATTTTGTAAGTGCTGAACTGAGACAAAGAGAGTTGAAAATAACTCCCCCCAGTCCTCTAATATGTCAGATTTGAGGTGAGTTCTAAATTTTTGGTGTGCTACTTTATATGTTCAAAATTGCACTGCAATACCATACCAGAGATATCAAATCAGTCACTTGGGAGATGAGGAGTGAACAAATAACACAAATAGAAGACTTAAATAAATCACTTGTCCAGTTCATATGACAGTGACATAAATCCAACTTTCCAGACCATTGTTCTATTGTCTTAACTTGAGCTCACCTTTCTCTTCCTGAAAACCTTGCCCAAGCAACCACTTTTCATAGCAAAGATGCATAGGTTCTGTAGGCAACATGCTTCAGTATACAGCAAGGCAGGTCTACATCCTTCTCGCAGCAGAGCATAAGGAAACACTGCCAGCTCTGCAGGTCAGCTGGTGATGGGGTTATTTGAGGAGAGCTCAGTGAGGACAGGGCTGTGGCAGAGATGGTAAATAAGTGTTTCGCTCTGATACTCACTGTAGGAGGGCTGGGGGGAGCGCCAAACCCTTTGAGAGAACTCAGCAAGAGACTGCCTGGAACAGAAGAAACCACGGAAGAAGTAATTGAATAAAGAGATAGAATAAACACTAAGAAATCACTGAGACTTTGATACTAACCCAAGAGTCTTGAGAGAATTAAAGGATGAAATAGTTGTATTATTGATGATGGTATTTCCCTCAAGGTTTCGCTCACTTCTGAGGAGGGGAGAGAGGTAAAAGCAGCACAAAATTTTAAAGAGGTTTGTAGGGAAGGTCTCCAACAGAAGACATGTAAATTAACAGAAGACATGATAAAAGAGAATTAGCGGAAATCTGGATAAATCTGATTTACTGGAAAGATAAAACATAGTTTCTACAAGGGCTGGTCCTGGTCTTTAAACACTATGAAAGACTCTTGAGGGGTCAATTAGCAAAACATTAAGGATGAGCCTGAAAGTCCAGGATATTTTTGACAAAGTCCCTCACCATAGGATTTTAAGGAAATGAAAGTGCCATGGCATAAGAGACAAGGTCCTACCTTGGATGAATATTAGGCACAGAAACACAAACAGAAGGCATGACTAAATGTCTGGTTTCCAAAATGAAAGGAAGGCTCTTCTAGGAGCTGTGCTGTGCAAGAGGTTTGTAAGGGACCTGGAAAGCCCAGCGAAGAGCAAGAAGATAAAACTGGCTGAACTGAGGGAGTCAGGCCCTAGGCTGATTATAAAATATTGCAGAATGGGCTTATGAAACTAGAAAGTAAGACGGCTGGTAAATTCAGTATCGATAAAGTAGTGCAGATGGGAAATGATAATCCTAAATTTATGTACTAAATAATTTCCTCTGACATGCCTATTACTACTCAAAAGTGAGACCTTGGGTCTTGTCACAGAGAGCTCCAGAAAAACGCCAGCTCACTGCTCAGCAATTAAGAGAAAAACAAGTTGGATTTTCATGTGAAATTAGGAAAGGAAAGGAAAGCAAATCAGGAAAACAGCATTACAGCTCTGTGGCTATGGTCTGAATGCACTCTGAATACTGTGTATTGTTCTTGTTCCCTTGTTCCAGAAGTGTATGGTAGGCCAAAGAAAGGAATCAGGAGTGATGAGAGTCCTGTGGCAGTGTCTGTACCAGGAAAGGTGAAACTGGTTTTCTTCTTCCTGGAAAAGAGAGGACCTAAGTGGAGGGGGAAAAGACATCTTTGAAGTTCATTAATGCTGTAGGAAAGTCAATGGGAATTGACTGTTCACTGTCTTTTCCAGTACAGGAATCATGGGGTCATGACATGTTTTCACTGATAGGTAACAGACCTGTAAAGCTCCTTACTGAGAGGAGTTGTGTGCCTTAGAAGCCTCAAGGGTCGATTGGGGAAGTACTTGGAAGAGGCAAGTGCTCTGAGTGACAGAGAAACTACACCAAGACTGCCCTTGCTGGGGAATCCAGAGCTGGGCGACTGCTGGGGGGAGGCAGGCTGTGCTCGCCCTGCGTGATGCCTCCTCCTTGGGCACCCTGGGCTGGCAGGACCCCGCGCACAGCTGCACAGCTGCACAGCTGCTCCGACACCTCAGCTCGCTGTGAAGAAGGCTACAGTCTCAGGTACGTGGTCAGGTATCATAATGCATAATGCAAAGAAGCTGAATTAGGCCATATCCTCTCTTCTGATTATACGATAGAAGAAGGTCTGATTACAGCATCTTGGGACTGCTACAAAACAGGCTTGCAAAATCAAGGCCTTGTTATATTTTGAAAATGAATTGAAGCTGAGAAATGAAACCCACACATTTAGAGACCATGAAGCTGATGAGGACATTTTGAATTTCTGCACTTGAAACAAATAAAATGAAAATTTGGGATCTGTTTAGGGATACTGCTGCATTTGAGAAATGCTCAGATCCACACTGCACACAGGACGCAGTGGGAACAGACATGGAGTAATCCAGACCTGAGTTTTAATTCAGAAGAGAAAGTAGGCATCAATCATTAGCAGTAAGTAAATTGGACCTGGCACCTTAAGTGCCTTAAATGTTAGAAGTTAAATCTGAAATGGTATCCCGATTCTTAAAGGAAGATAGTAAATTACTTGGCAAACAAATGGGTGACACAGGGAAAATGATGAACGTTGCTGAATCCTGAAGAAAGTGTGCAGTCTGGGAGCAAGGAGTTAGGAGACAGGGCAGGAATGAATTGCTGTTTCCAAATAAACATACAAAACACAAGCAGTGTAAGAGGCACAATTGTAAGGAAACCTTATTTTGGGACAGTCTTAGTTGAGCATAGTAAGTGAAATCACCATTCTCTCACAATTTGCCTTAAATAAATTTTGCTGTTATCACTTGTGTATGCGTGGAAAAATATGAACCCAAACAACTAATAATATACAACAATCCTCCCTCTTAAAATGGAGATGAAATTAAACTAGATATACTTTCCTTTAAAAGAATCTCTTTTTATTATCTTCAGAGTGTTTTTCTGATAGTGAAATGAGTGATAAGATGGTTCTAGATGAAAAGAAAAGCCTTTTAATTTACTAAGGAAAAACCCCAGAAGGCTGCTGTGACTGGCAATATTAAAACTTACCCTTCTGTAATTGACTTATGTCTAATCTAACTTATTTTCTCAGCATTAGTGTTGGTCATGAAAGTGAAACAATATTACTGATTCCAAGAAATATCAAAGATCTGGGGGGTTTATTTATTTATTTATTTTAAATAAACTGAATGGCTGGGAGGCAAAAAAGAATTTTGCTTGTAGAAAGAGTAAATCAGTATGGATATTTTAGAGTCCCTTTTGGGATTGACCTCAGGTTGCTCCACAGGAGAGCCATTGACCTCCATTTGGAAACTGACCCCAGGCTGCTGTCCTGTTCTATTTAACATTGCATGGCTGCACCAAAACAATTAATTTGCAATACAGAGGTCTAACAAGAACTGGTCTGCAGATAACTCACCTCTCCTGGATTTTTCCCACCTTCTTGTACTAAGAAAGAGGGGAGGAAAAGAGAAAAATGGCCTGGTGTTGGGAGCAGGGAATTTTGGCACAGGCACTGGCAGATGTCTGCCTGCACATTTTGAGGTATTTGAGGTACAGCAATTTGAAGAAGAACCGACTTTGCACCTGGGGGTTAGTCCCTTGCTGGTCACTGGAAACTGGCTTTTGTAGATTTTTAAAGAGATTCTAAGACTGAGAGTCATTAGACAGAGCATAATGATATCCTTTAGAGGAGGTCATGTTTCACCAGCTAGACTGGCTATGAAGACTACTTCTTCTCACACCCAACATTGTGGTTTTCAGTCAGGTCTGTTGGAACTGCTTTTCCTGTAACACTAATGCGTATTGCATTCATCAAAGGAGACTAAGATTCTTGAATTACTAAAATTTATAATCTACTCTAATTTCGCACGCAGGCATGAGAGTTACATTTTTTGTGACGTTGAAATTCTGATAGCAGTGAATTTCAAGCTTCCTACTGGTAGTATCATTAGCTCATAGTGATGCTTTTTCTCTACTCAGTAAGGAGTATGTACAGCAAGGATGGTGGTTCGCATCACTTTACAGCGTAGGTACACAAAACCAGAACAGTAAACAGAGCACCAATTCTCTCACTTTGGATTTCAGGGCTGTGTGAATGCTCTGCAAGAACTTCTGGTTTTCATATCTCTGGAATTTATGGAGTGAATATCCACTTGCAGCAAACTTTCATACAGTTTTTAATATTTCTTCTTGCCACTGTTATTCCATGTCAAGATCATGATAAGTAGTCTCTTTGCTGAATGTTGTAAAATCAAGTATAAAACTTATGTGCTCTATATTTATGCAAAGTGAAAGCTAATTTGGTCTAACACACAGCAAAGTATTATCTTCAAACCTTTATTTTTGTTTGTCTAGTTGTTTTGTTTTTATGAAAGATTTACAGAATCCAGGTGGGAGTTTTTTTAGATAAGTTCTGTAAGTATTACAGTAATAAGTTACCTATTTTTCCTATGTGTGGAATTATTTTTTTTTTCCTGGCCTAAAATAATATATCTTTGGGAACTAAAGTTTTTACATATTAATGAGGATTATACTGTTTCAGAGCTTGCATGGAAACCTTCAAATACCATTAAGGTGTGGCAGGATGAATGTGGCTTTTTTTAATCAATGACTGGTTCTTACTCAACTGTTACACAATACTTTTGCAAAATATAACAGTTCTGGTAGAGGATAGACCTTAAAAATAAAGTCTTAATAGCCTCGTCCAAAGTCACAGTTTCTGCTGCATAGAAACATCAACAATTTGAACAGTATTTTAGTTCCACTTCAGAATGAAAATTTGAGTTCAACAAAATTGCTTTTTCTAATATGATGCTGTCTTGAAAAGCTTTTCCTTTTATTCGTCTCTGCCTGGCTAGACTACCCTGACATTCTTAATTTCTGTTTGTAACTGTCATAATTACACTTTCATTCACCTGCGGTGTGCTAATTAAGTGAGAGGAAGAAAGTGAGGGAACAGTGAGGTTGCCTCTGCACTAGTAGTGGACTTCTGAAATAGCTGTTCTACATTTTCAGAGAGGAATTAGATGCTTAATCCAAAGAAAGAGCAGGTATCTGAGAATTGGGAGTGGAGATGACCACCTCCCATTATCCTAGGATTAGACACCAAAGTACCAGACAGCTAGACCTTAACTTTTACTTTCTCCTTGACTTAAACTGCGGCTTGGACAGCCTGATGGAAACAGAAGCCTGGTGTAACATTCATTCCTTTATCTTTTACAGGGAACCTAGAAGTAACAGCTGAAAACTAAAGGTTACAAAACCTGTTATAGGAAAAGCCCTACATAACTGGGGAGTTTGTTACAACTTCTGAAGTGACTTGGGCAACATGATCTTTAAAGGCATTTAAGTGTTGACAATGTTCAGGGCTTTCCATACCAAGGCATTTTAAAAATTCTTCTAAGTACCCCTCTGCATCTTTAGCAATGATAACACGAGCATGAAGACCCTTAATAACATAATTAGCTGCACAGCAGGTAGGTGCTCAGTGTCCAAGAGCTTAATTCACTTCTGAAAGTGGGCCCAAGTTTCCTAGTTCACATACTTTTGAAATGTGGGGATTTTTTTGTTAAGCTTTTCCTCGCACCTAACGCCCTATGCAGAAGCTTAAAAATGAAAGAATTTATAGCACAGCTATAGCACAAGTCCAACTTGTTTGATTTCTAGCCTGCATGTAAAAGCTGAATAACACTAACATTTTGAGGTTGGGATATGGGGTTCACATTTTATTTATCTATCTTTGCTTTTTGAAAACCAGGTATTGCACTTTATTAAAATACATAATCTTAGTATGCCAGACATCAGTGCCATGGAATGTCATCTGTGCCCATTTCTTTGCATTATAAATCCTTGTACATTGCAAAAGCAGTTAGATTAAAGAGTAGAAGCAGTTAAAAGACAATGAAGAAATTGTAAATTATATAGCTATATGTGTTGGACTGATTCTCATTTGTTCCCTCATCTATTTTGACTGGCAGAAGAACATGGCTCTCAACTATGTGCAAGAGTATTTTGCAGTAAGTTCTGCTTCACTCTAAACTTGTGTGAGTCTGGCTTTATGCAGCTGCCAGCCATGAGATTATGGTCTTAAGGCTCTTCATATCAGTGCAATTATTTATATCAGTGTAACAATTAACATCAGTTGTTCACACAAAGATAAAGGAGATTCAGATTTTTAAGCTCCTATCAAAAATATAAAGGGACCATATACTTATTCATATCAAAAGTTGGTCTACATGGTACTTTGTAGGCAGGTAAGAACTCTTTCATACATTGTTCACTTTATTCTTCCTTCACATTACCTGGAAGCAGCATAAACTTCAGTTGTGTAATATAAAGAATCAGCTCCCTACCTGTAATCGGAGTAGGTTATATAAACTTGGGTTTGGTATTATCCAAATGATGATAGCTACTGGACAGACCAGCTGAAACCACTAACGGTTCCAGGCAAAATACTGCATGCACCCACTAGGAATAAATAAAAGTTAAGTCTTATCTGCATTGAACTCTCTGCTATTCATTTTTTACAGCTCTGTCTTTGATATAAGTTGCTGAGGTTAATTGCATTACATGGGTATGAGCCTTGCAAGAGAGGATAAACTGGGCCCTACATATTCAAAGTAGTATGCTTAGTTAACCCATTCATTAGTTGAACACAAGCCAAATGTCATTAGAATGGGAGGAAGAGGAGTTGTTCATATTACAACTTCATTTGGCCCTGTACCTATTTAATTGGGAGGCTCCTACAAACTCTCTTAATGTATATTCATCTCATATTGACGTCCTCCCTTTCCATATGTTTTTTAGACACTGTAATATGAATTATGCTTATTATGGAAATGACAGCCAAATCTATTTTGCTTCTACAAATGATATGCCAAGACAGTCTCTGTTCTGTCAGCAAGCATTGCCAAAGTACAAATGCATATGGCAGCAAACCTTTTTCAAGTTAAAAGGAAAATGCTGAAAACTGACTTTGCTAATTTATCAAAACTGCTTCCTGGCTCTCACAGGATTTCTTCTGGCAGCTATAAGACATTCTTCTCCAATGCAACTGGAAATATTTTGGAGCTAAGTCAATATTTTCATTCACAATTCATGTTAACACTGGACCCAAACATTGCAAGGTGTTGAATCTGTTGATGAGAAGGCAACCAACACTTTCCAACAAAGAAATCATGATTCTACTCTAGTGGTTTGCTGCCATTGCATTGGACTTTGTAAAATTACTTCTAGTTGTAAAAAATTGGTTCGAAGTACTACTAAATTAATTTAGGCATTTTGTCTTCATTCTTCCCTCTCATTGTTTATAAATACACCTGTGAAGTTGGAATAGAGAAAAATAAGTCCCAACTCCTTTTTCTTATACAGAATTTAAAATCTTAAGGCTGAAAATCGAGCCTTCTCTTTCCCCTTCCCACAGAAGCTGAGGTACTTGGTGGTCCTTTGGTAGTTCACTAGGCTTGGGGCACGGTTCAACACATAGAAGAGTTGCTTTACTCCTTTTCTACGCTCACATCTAATCTTATTTTAATTCTGAGGAGAGGAGAGCCCTTTAACCAGTTAAGAAACATCACTCGGCAGTTCCATGTTTTATGAGCCTGAGTTAGAAAGAGAACTTCACGCTTTACATCTTCAGGAATTATGTACTATGTCATTTGTTAACTGATTTCACTGATAAAACTCTTCAGTGTCTTTAGACATTTATGAATGCTGCTTTTGAATGCATGTCTTTTGCCCTCCCTAGCTCTGCTGAGGATACAAAGGACCCCTTTTTATAATCACTGTATTGGTTTCTTCTGTATAGTGAATCAATTAGTTAAACACAATATCACTTCATGTAGTGTAAGCACCCTGCTGGGTAAGGGTTGTTTCTGAAGGTGAATGAATCCTGAATTTCTTCAGTGGAGTAGCAGTGACACCTCTGATAGACAATGACACTGTAATCTCATGTAAGGGATATTGTAATGGAACCTTCAGTTACTCTTCCCCTATTCTAAAGTTTCTTGCACAAGAATGGAAAAGCCATAAAATATTAAATCTTTTTTTGGCATTTTTAAAATGAAAGCCTTTTAGGTACTACTGATCCTCAACTACTATAAATCATTATAGACCTTATTGGCTTCAAAAATTATACTGATTTGCACTACTTAAGTGTACAGACAGGGCCTGTAGGGCTTATCCATTAGGAATCAGCAAATTTCCATGGATTTTATTCATTTGGGTCATGAACTGGCAGTGTTTTTTCTAAGCCACCTGAAAAATACCGCTCTGAGATCTTGACAGTAGGAAGAATCATTCATATTGGATCCTGGTACAGGAATTACTTCGGGGGGGCCCAATCCCTCCTATTTTTCATCTCCTTAGGAATTTCTGGTTATATACCTCATGACTTCAAGTAGTTTATGCCCAGTTTTGTAGCCTGGGACTTCTAATACATAACAAGATCATGGATCTGCGGTAAGGTGAGAATTTTCTGTGCTGTTTCTCAGCAAATTCAACCTTGAATTTTTTTCCCCTCATGTTAAGCTTCAAGCATGTCCCCTCTGAAATCAGTGACAAAACTCTCCTTGGCATCAAGCAAGAGCAGGGCTGAGTCAGCTGACAGCTCTGTTTTGAGCTGCTCCTGCAGGAATGCAAAGGATGAACACACTCAGAGTTGTATCACTAGGTTGTAGAGTCCCAAAATTGGGTGGGTCTGCCCCTGCATCTGACCACCACTTGGCAGACATAACAGTGCTAAATTTAGCTTTGTATTGATTGCAATTTACTGTGGGATGCTGGGCAGGGAGGAAGATCTAGAAATGGAAGATTATAATGTATTATTGCATTTACAGTATTGATATTATTGCAAATCTTTCCCTAATTTCTACAGGAATATTTTGGGCACAGCCCTATGAAAATACTAAAAATAACAGTCTTGTTTCATCCTTTATAGAACCAGAAATGTTTAGATTGCATACTGCGTAATAGAGTTAATTCATTTCATAAATTGGGAATTGTTTAAGATATGTCTGAACGTTTTTCTAACTGCATTTTAGATTAACTGAAGTCCACAAATTTGCAATAACAGATTTGGAAAGTGACTGTTGATAAGAAAAAAGGACTTACAAAACCTTGAATAAAAATCTGAAAATGCAAAAGTACTTAACTTTCACTAAATAAAGACAAAAATTCCAAAGGCTGCTGGAAAACAACCATGTGTTTCCAGGCTTTCCAGCAACTCCATGGCCGTACATCTTCACAGAGCATATATTCACCACAGCAGGAGAGTAGGGGCACAGATAATAACAACAGGGTATGAAAGAGGAACTGGGGGTACCTGCTAAGGTGTATGAAGCTGAAGACACCCACGCTGAAAAGACCTACAAAGAAAGTCTTTACAGGAGAAGGAATGAGCAGCTCAGCCTTTCCCTTTCATTTTGTCAAAAGTGTAAAATTCCCTTTTTTGTTTGGGTACCACCACCAGATGGCAAGGCTGGGGTTAGCCACTTCATCTTCATTGCAGAACAACTAATCCAGATGTGAATATGAAGACTAAAATGTATGAAGATAACACCTGGAAGCCACATTGAGTACAGAGGAATAAGTGAAGTGCTTGGATGTTGCTGCTTTGCTTGGACAAACTCCATTACAAAAAACTGCAATAAAGTTACCAAAGATGCAGAACTGACTTACAATTCCTATTGAAATTAAATATACGAACCTATACTAAGTACAACCAAGTACCATCCCCATTTTAAACAATTTTCTAAACCGTGTTTTATAGGGTTTGCCAGGTAAGTAGCCATAGACACAGATCAAGCTCCACTTGACTATAAATCAAGGAGGTCAAAGGCACTCACTGTTTTATAGACATTGTGCCCTGGAACACTTTCCATTTACCTGAAATGGCAACAACTGCTTCAACCCTCAGTAGATAGCAATGTGATCACATCTGCACAATATTGCATAGAGGACATTTAGTCCTTCACGGGTTGGTCAAGTGTGAGCTGCGTTTGGTAAATCCAGGCTGGCTGTTCCCTCTTACCTTCTGTTCCTCTTTGTGTTTGGATATATCTTCCAGGAGACTTTGCCCTCACTGCTTTCCTGGAAACCATGGTTAGGATGGCTACTATCTTATTCCTCAGGTTCTCCTTCTTGCCCTTGGGAAAGAGACAGGCAGTGTTTGCCTTATTCCAGACATCAGGAACTTTCTCTGAGTGCCACATCCTTCTGAAGATGGTAGGGATTGTGATGACATTGGTCAGCTCCCACAACACCATTGGCACCCACAGCATCCCATCCCATCAATGTCCAATTTGCTAAAGTGGTCTCTAAATCTGCTCTTTTCTGTTTTGTGTAATGCCTCACTCCTGAGGTCTCTCACAAGGCTTTAAAAGCCAAGAGGTGTACGTGCACACTTTATCAGTAAAAGCTGAGGCAGAGAAAGCAGTGAGTATCTCATCTTTTTTGCTGTCATCAGGGCCTCAGCTCCACAGCGTGCTACTGTTTTCCTTTGCTTTGCTTTTTCTGATAATGTGCTGGGGAAGCTTTCCTTCTGGTCTTTCAGATCACTTACCAGTTTTAACTTCAGCTGAGCTTTGGCCTTCCTAATTGCTTCCCTGCAGGCTTGGACAATGCCTTGATACTTCACCTAGCTTGCTCACTCCCGCTTCCATGTGACAGATCCTAGGACTTGGATAGCTAATAAAACTTGTTGCTGTGCCCTGCAAAACGCCTTCTCCTCATAATATCATTTGCTAGGATCAACTCCAGTCATCTCAGGCCACTCCATAAATCAGTTTAGGGGCTGTCATCTTGTGATCACTGCCACCTTATGACCAGCCTCTACAGAATACCCAATTTTAAACTCTTATGGTAGCCTAGAAACCAGGACGTAGAGGCAAATTGTTGTTTTTCATACGGTAAACAGAAAATTACAAACTGGAAAAATAATTCATCACACAACTGTACTGAATATTTGTTGTGGATCTTTTATCTGAATAGCTCTTCACAGATGCTTGGGTCAAATGACGCTTAGTTCTTCAGTTGTAAGAAGGATATGTTGTCACTTCCAAGAAAGGAGATAAAAAGGTATACATGTACCATGTTTGCAAGTAGGACGGTACTGAATGACACTGGCAAGACATACGGCATTCTCCTTACAGATGTTAGTCAGGAATGCATTGTACACAGTAAGGCTTTCTTTCCTCCTAATGGTGTTCCAGAGTAAGCGTTCACAACCTACAATAATGGAAACCCACCGTTTTACTTCAGAAGGGATAAATAGACCAAGATGCCCATATAAGAAGAGGAGAAAGAAGAAACCTTCAGAGATATAAATTAACTGAGCTTTGTGAAACATGATTTTGAAATATAACATTTCCACCCTCCCCCATTTTACAGGGTTTTTCCACTCAGATAATGTAGATGCTTAAGGTACAGTTATAACATCTTCAGAAGATTGTTAGATTATATGAAAGAGGAAATAGTAATATACATACACAGAGATACTGAGAAAGAGGGAATGTGGTTTGAGTCAGAAATCCTCTGATCTCCAAAGAAGCAGATGATGCAGATAAAATACAGGCTTCACTGGCACAGCTAGCAGGGAACTTTTATGTGTACGTAAAGCAATTATAAAAGGTGTTTGATTTTGCATTAAAGCAGCCAATTAGTTCCTTTTTTGACTAAAAATACATATTTCTACTTTTTGTGTTTCAGCAGACAACAAACAAAAATGAAGCTTGGTAGAAGTCATTGATTAGAAAAATCTTTTAATGTATTTTAATGTAGGAATTATGATGCTAAAAGTCCCCCCACATCAAGACCCCTTTGTCTCACAAGCCACCTGCAGAGGTTTTCCAACAAAGCTGGCAAAGATGGTGGCTTCAGAAAGATAACTTTGCTTCTGGGATCGAGTTGGATGTTTAAAGGCAGAGCCAAGTCGCTGTTTGCTGGGCAACCCACATGACTGACGTGTTAGTTATAGCTGTGGTGAACAGAGCTGTCCCCTACAGGGGTGTTTGTTGGTTTTGCAAGGGTATTTGTCTTGAAAACAGGAAGGGGTCAAGAAATGCCAGCAACAAGTACCTGACCATGACACAGAACAGAGCATACGGGGTCTGCAACACATGGGAGAGCACTGGAGTCTCTGTTTGCTTTTCACTGTTGTAATTGCACTGTTGTGTTACACAACATACTTAGCTTGTGTGGGAGCAGCTTTCAGGAAGGTTTCTACAGCATAATAGCTTCCCACGAGGAATGATTTCAAAGGGCAAGTCTGAGATATAGGTGTAAGAGAGGTGCTGTTTTAAACATGTTTTCAAAGCAAGTTTCAGAGTAGCCATGTTTTAGAATATAAACATTCACTTACTAAAGGATATTTACTTAAACACTGCACCCTGTTTAATATTCCCCTTTTTCTTGTAGTCCCTCAAAAATAATTACTGTTATTTCCAGACATTATGTAAATATTTTTAAATAAAAATGTTCAATATTGGTATGATAAAATACAATGGTTGAGACAAGATTAAATAGACTCATGGGGATGCATATGAAAGTCTTAGAGGCTATTTTGTGAGTCCTGAGGATCGAGGTTGCTATCCTGGCACAGAATGAAAGGGATGTACCCTGTCACAGATATGTTTGGCAGCATTTTAAGGATTTGAGAATGCTTCATTCATATTCACAGGAGCACTGAAGTAGGTCAATCACCACGATGTGTGGTGCTTATGGAATACACCAGTAACACTGATTTTTCAGCCTGTCGGCTATTGTGAATCTGTCCACATTCACTGAATAAGGGAGATGCCCCAAAGCTCACTTCAATTTCCAGTATGAAGCAGTGACAACTCTGTCACAAGATTTTGAATGAATAGGACTAGCACTAAGATTTTAAGCCTCAGGAGAACATCTTCAATTGGTTTTGATAAGACTTCCCTGAATCTTGTGTAATGCATTTGGAGCCATTTTATGTGGTTATTTTCTTGAGCAAGTTCCAGAAATCAAAGGACGATAGGACATATTCTTCTGACCAGGCTTGATTATCACCAAGGAAAGAACTAATTTGTGCTGAGCATAAGGTACACCTCTCTTACACTTTCACGATAAATTCCTCTGAAGGTAACAAATGAGGGGAGAGGACACAGGCAACACTCTGGTTTGTAACATAGACCTTACCTTTTCAATGCTGAACATAAGGTGCTAAATTGAATACAACTCTTGCAAGTATCCATTCAAGAATTTTTATCTATGTTGTTAACATGAACAATCATGATACCTTGTTACTCAGCTGTTTTTAAGAATTTTGGATAGGAACAGCTCTGTAAAAAAAAAAAAAAAAGAAAAAAAAGAGGTGATAAATTCAGAAGGCTTTCACTGCAGGTTGTGCTGTAAAAAGATATTTCAAAAATAACTCTCTCCTAGACCTCTTAAGTAAAATATACCTTTATTGTTCACAGAGAGTGCTACAGTTAAATGCTTACTGGCATTTGGCATCTCTCTCTTTTCTGATCCTTTCCTTTTTTTTTGCCAAGGATGACTCCTCAATTAAAAAAAAATATCTAGGAGAAGCAGAAAAGACCAACTTTTTTAGACAGACAACAAGGGAAACTTCTACAAAGAAACATTGTCTGTTGAAAAACATATTGAAAAACTGAAATCTTTAAAAGGTAGAAACTCTCCAAACTTGTGATACAGGTTTAAGGTGTGTGCCTTTCTATGGGAACAAGAAGGTCAGTTCTGAGCCATCCAGCTCCTCTACTAGCCTGAGCTTATGGACTTTTTTTTCTTGCTTAAGCAGAAGAAAGCTGTATAAAAGCCAGTGTGGACTTTGAGAGGTCATTGGGATAGATGCTTGAGCTAAGAAGGGTTTTGCTCATGTAAAGCTCTCCTTTTTGTGTCACAGAACAAATAACACTCATCAGAATAATTTATTTATCTTAATTTTTTTTTACCACCAGTTCATTAGTCAAAGCAGGGGGAGCCTGAACTGCGTCTGGGAAATCACGAACTTGAGTTGCTGAGGTTATGTCTGTGGGATGAGCTAAGTGGGGTGTATAGCAGGATGCTGATGTTAGCTGGCATCCCAGCTGAAGCGCCTTATGCAGCGTCTAATCACCTGTGTCTGAGAAGGAGGTGGTACAGGGAGAATTTGTTTTTCCTGTAAATTGATCTCTGATCCTTTCATCCCCCACTATAGCTGTACTTGTTTAGTCTACTGAGCCCTCTTAGGGCTAACACATAATGAAGTAGAATCGCATAAGGGTGTTCTTAGCCACAGCAGTGCTGTTAGCTGTGCTCTTTAATGGATTTGGATAAAACCTTGCTCAGCAAATAGCACACTGAAAACAAATATTCTCTTTGTTGTCTCAGTGTATTCTGTCCCCTTTACTGTACTGCATTTGTTCTCAAACTGACCCCCACACAGTTTCAGTTTGATCTTTGAACTTTGAGCTGACCGGTTGTCAGATGCTGATGCCTCGGTGTGAACATTAGCACAGAAACAGATCGCTGGATTTGAAATAGTAGGAGAATGTGTGCTGTTCTTGTGGGAAAGCCATGTGGTACCTTTCTAATTTATTCGTAATTTTACTAAAATCAGAGGTGGTATGAAAAAGTAAATTAAGTAAATACCCAGCTGAATGCAGTCTGTTTGAGCTGCTCCATGCTGTGCAACCAATTGTGAGGGGGAAAAATACAGCCTTAGGATAGCAAAGGCTGTAAGTCCAAAAACTCAAGGGGTGACCAAAGCACCCAGCACGTTCTTGGGCGGTTTATAAACATGGCAAAAAATCATTAAATCCATTCCACTGCTGCTTACTAGACGCCACCGCAGAAATTAATTAATTGCACAGAGAGAATCGAAGAGTGTTCCCCCTCCTGACAGTGGGCTGCACCTTGGTTTGGACTGTGCAAGGAGAGAGGGAAGGTCTTCACCTCTTGTGATCCCATTTTTGAGCACTAGGACTTTGACACCAGGGGCTATAACCAAAAAGGGCTCTAATTTCTCATTGAAATCAGTAACATATATGGAATTTGATGTTGCTCTGCCATGCGTTTCGGGACAAGCCAGCTTCACCCTTCTTTCCTCTCTGGATGCAGGGAAAAGACAGGACTTTGGTTTCATCCTTCTGTCTTCAGGCTGAAACCATGTGGACAGTGCTGGGGTTTACAAATGACTCTCTTCTGAAATCTGAGAGTCACAGTGCTCCCCAGGCCACTGGTGTGGCACAGCCCAGGCCAGGCAGTGCTGTTAGCGCCGGGCTGAGCCCAAAGCCACAGCCTTACCTTACCACCAGCAATCTCCTGGAAACTCTGGCCCGGTGTGTTTGCTCCCTTGGTTGGCAAACAGGTTTGGGAATGGGTAGCAGGAGGGCATGTTCATTCAGCAGGTGTGCCTTTGGTGTACCAGGTCGCAGATTGAAAGGGCATGACGGTGTAAATAAAAGGTTTAATATTTCACCAAAATATCAAAGCTTAAAATGTCTGCTGGAGCAACGGAAATGCCTGTGTGAGGCTGAAGTGAAAGCACAAACCACTGTAAAATTCTTATAGCATTAATACCAACGTGATCGTTAGAGTAGTTATTCACTGTAGATATGGTTAGTGGTATGCAGGCAGCAGGGTTTTAGTCCTGTGGCATTTTGCTGACTTTACAGTAAAATGGTCTTCCTTTCTCAGAATTTAATGTGCTATGTCAGGACTAAATTATATAATGGATGCCTGGGACTTTCTATCTTGTGGTCTGATTCTATAACAAATTTCACCCTTCTTTTCATCAGAGAGGGTAATTAATGGAGTGTACTATGATTTCTGTATGATATAATCTTCCGAGAACTTTTTTAGTTGTGTATATATAGCCTTGTGAATCACTTGGCTTTAAAAGAAACTGTATTGTGCAAAGCAGTACTGATGATCCATTTTTCTGCTGAAGACCTCTTTAATGCATTCAGGTTTCTGTTTCTTACTGAGGTAAAGATTTGTAATTTTTAGCATTTAGCCAGTCATATATAGCTGTGCACAGATGTTTGTAGACAAAAAATGTTTCAAAATTTTTGAAGGTTCAGTGAACTAAGAACCTCTCCCGTAGGTAGGAGTTATAGGATAAAGTCAGTGAACACTTTAGTTAATTCACTATTAAGTGGTCCATGCTTCAGCTTCAGAGTGCAGATCAGTAGAGGAAATGCAGGTGTCTGTAAAGCAACCATCTTATTGTTATAGAGAAAAAAATCTGATGATGATGATCTTAGCAAACGGAATTGATTCACACTAGTCCTGAAGCTTTTTTCTCCCTTTTTTTTTTACCTGAAAGACAGCATGGAGAATAGATCCAAAAAAGGGGGAATGAGAATGTTCTGCAGCTTTTAGTCTTTGTTCATCTGCAGTAGTAAAAGTTTTCTATCTAAGTATGTGGTAAAATAATCATTTGTCAAAGAGGTAAACTTACCGTACACCAATGGTCTGCATTTAAAAGATCCCTAGCGTACTATGAACTATATAGTGTTCATAAAAAGTCATACTCAAGAGTCAAATATTCCTCTTTCTTCAATTACTGTAGTTTTCCACTGTCTCTCAGGACGGGTTATTAAACACTCAGTGTCAAGGCACACTACACTGTACTCGTACAATGTATGAATCATTAGGTCATTTTTTCTTTTTTTTTTTTTTCAAACTTTGTGTCTGATTACAGGTATGTATGGTTAACATGGACTCAAAAAAAAAAAAAAGAGTCCCCTAAAAGCCAGGCAGTCAGTAGGCAGAGGGATTTTGAGAATATTGTGCTGTAGTCCATGAAAGTCTAAGGTCATTTCTGCTTGGACATTGCATAAAGTGTGCCTGCCAGTTTCAATACATAAAATCCAGTGCCAAGTGACTGAAATTAGGGTTTTACTGTTTGATCTTTCAGGCAAGTAAGCAAATTGTCACTTTCGTTTCTCAATAATTGCTGGGACAGCAGATCTGGCTGTTATTTTTTCCAGTCTACACTATTAACCAAGCTATGGAGGAAGGAGTCTGATCAAAGGTAATTAACGATTCTGAACAAGTTTTCATTGGGGTATTTCCTTTACACATGTCAAGGGGAGTGTATCTGAAAAAAGGACAAGGTTGGTTAAATGGAAATGAACCTTCCAGAGGAAGTTCTGTTCTTTTAGAGGTAATATGCTAAAAGACTGAGATTACAGAACTATTGCTGAAGGAGCTGCATGCTCTAACACATTGCTAAGTGCCCCCAAGCTGACATCAACTTTAGTTATTTATAGAATACTAATATCTGAAGATCCTAGTCAGAAGTAAAGCCTTCAGATATCATCCTCTCTCCAAACTGGAAGAATGTCCTCAGTCCCAAAAGGCTCACAATGTCATTTTATCTCATTGGTGTTGAAGGTAATCAGAACATCTGTGGGGGCTTCAAACAAAGGAATGGTTTTTGCAGGAACAGCATCTCAGAAAAACCTTTTTTGATGGGTAGATCAAGAATTCCTTAATGAAATATTTTAATTAATTTGGCTGACACAGGAAAGTACTTTGAATGCAATGGAATGTAAGTCAAAATGATCATATGCCACCCTTTTTCAAACAAGCATAAATTTATACATGATATGTGCAAAATTTCTTTAAAAATATTCTTAAAATAATATCTCTCATGATCTAATAGTATACACAGACACAGTCAAGAAGAGTAAGAAAGATACAGGAACATATATATTTGTGTATTGCATCTTCTGTCAAGTGACTGATGGTGGAGTGAACAATTTGAGAATTCAGAGTAGAGGCTTTACTCAAAATTAGAGGTTGTGATAAAACATTTTTGAAGGTTGTGTATTTTACACAGCATTTAAGCCAATACAGCTACTGTGCCTGCCTTACAAAAAATACATAATTTCTTACCAGAGAATTAAGACGTTCTATTTTTCTATTTTTTTAGAAAGCACTTTTTTAGATCTTACTAATCTGTATTCTGCAAACCCACCACTAATGGCAGGTTTGTTGGAGTGTAAACCACTCTCTACTTTGCCTTGGGCTGTCTGGTTTGTTCAAGTTACCCTGGAACAGAAATAGATGTAGTTTTGGCAGTATCAGCCCTGTTTTACTATTGGGAATACATCACTATTTATCACTGAGCATTTCCAAATGCAAATGACCCTCCAAATTAGGGATGTCCTGCCTCTTAGAACCACTACTAAATGACCACCTGCATGTGTTCATATTCAAAGCTGGTCTACTCGCCCCGTATGCATCTCCTCCAGTGTTTTATTTGACAATCTGTTTCAGCTTCGCAAGGGAGCTAGCAAATTATGTATTGCTCATTTTGTCAAAGTCATCATTGATGACAATTCCGGCGTCAAGAGGCTCATTTTGTTTTGCAGATGTTTTTTTTCAAATAGAAGATAAATCATGGTTTTCTTTTCTTTCTTTTTCTTTCTCTTTCTTTCTTTCTTTCTTTCTTTCTTTCTTTCTTTCTTTCTTTCTTTCTTTCTTTCTTTCTTTCTTTCTTTCTTTCTTTCTTTCTTTCTTTCTTTCTTTCTTTCTTTCTTTCTTTCTTTCTTTCTTTCTTTCTTTCTTTCTTTCTTTCTTNCTTTTCTTTTCTTTTCTTTTCTTTTCTTTTCTTTTCTTTCCTTTTCTTTCCTTTCTTTTCTTTTTTTCTTTCTTTTCTTTCTTTTCTTTCTTTTCTTTCTTTTCTTGTTATGCTGCTAGGAATAGGAGTGAAAACACATAAAAAATAAATTAATACCAAAAAAATTGAGCCTCAAGAGGAAACCTACTGCAAGCCTACAGAGCCCATTAGTATGTTATATTTAGCAGCAGCATAATGGACAGGAAAAAAATACAAAGTTGTTTATATAAAAGGAATGGTCTCATTCATATTGGACAACATCCCAAATTCCAAACCATGATTTACACTCTCTGGACAACCCGCAGATATTTTGTGACACAGGATTTCCCAAGCTTATAGGGTGGCATCTTCAGATGAAAAGAACAAGTGACCACAGAAGTAAAATATTGTAAGAGGCTCCTCTTACATTCTGTAGAAGCGCAGATTGCCCAAGGGCTATATTTTACACTGTGAAAGGAACACACTTGGTTGCCAGTCCCTTGAAGCTGGCAGTTAATGTTCTGAATTTCAGGGGATCACATTCACAATAAATTCAGTTTTTCAAACCCCCTCATTTTTCATTATGAATGAAGTGATCACATTTTCCAAGGAAAAAAACCCTCTCCATGCTCTCACCATTTCTAGTAGAAACCGTGAAATTCCTTGGATCTTATTGGAAGACACATTGCTCTCCACAGTATGTCTTAACTTCGGTGACCAACTTCCTCAAACAGTTTAGAGATACTTTTGCATCCTTTCAAACGAAATCATGGTATTCCTGTTCTGTAATTCAAAGTGACATATCATGGGAGTCTCAAGAGTTGAGTGTATCAAGAAAACCAGACTTAAAAAGGCTGGTTAAGTCTCACAGAGAAGAATAGATATGCAGCCCATGCACTGCAGCTCCCTTGAGGGAGCGGACTGGAGAGGCACACAGACACACCTTGCACGTGGGCAGGGATGGGGTTAGAAGAACAAAACTCCACTCAAAGCTGTATCTGGCAAGGTATACAAAGGATAAACAAGAAGGGTTTCTACAGGTCTACCAGCTGCAAAAAGAGCACAGGGGAATATGTAGGCTCACTACTGAGCAGGAGAGGGGACTTGGGAACAGGGAGGAGGCTGAGGGACTCAGTGTCTCCTTTCCTGGAACACCTGCAGAAAGGGAGACTTGCCCTTAGTGTAGAAGGCTCAGCTTAGGGAACATTTAAACAAATTGCACGTACATAAATACATGGGCCCTGATGGGTCCAGAGAAACACACGGAAAATCTTTTCACTGTAAGAATAGTCAAAACACTGAAAGAACTTTCACAGGGAAGTTGTGGAGATACTAAAACCTCAACTGGACACAGCCCTGGTAAGCCTGCTCTGCTTAACCTTGGTCTGAGTAAGGAGATAGACTAGATGATCTCCAGAGACGTCTTTCCATATAAAGCATTCTGTGATTCTCTGTGAGGTTGTGAGACAGAAATGACTGTGATTAAAGAAGTACTTAAATTCCTTCATTACTATATGCATTATTATTAAATTTTAGTAATATAGCACTTCAAATACAAGTACAGAAAAATATGTTTAACCAGAAGGACAGTTTACCAATAAAACCTATATATCAGTCAATTGTGATTGTTTAAAATCAGGTTCAATACTGAACTTTTCTGGAAAATGTAGCAAAGTATTTTAAAATCTTCATTTCCCCTTTTTTAATAATCTGTCTAAAAGAAACCCTAAGAAGCAGTATCATCTGATAATTTAAGGGCACACAGGATATTTCAAAAATCAAAGTATTCTGGTAAGAATTGTCATCATCTAAATTTATGACAGTCATATCAAATACCAAAACCATGCAAATGTATTTGATAGGAAAAGGAATTACTTCCAATTGCTCTTAAAATCAGGACTATTTTAATCTCTTTTTCAAAGCTAGGAAACTCTATGCAGAAAATGATCACTGCATAGCATTCTACACAATTCTGCCAACAGCTTTTCGACATTGCTGGTGCTTTCTGTTGAAGCTTCAGTGTTATATTTTAGATGAATGCTACAAGAAAATGACCAATATGTAGTTAGTAGATTTTCTATCCAGTACAGCCTCACAGGACAGAGAACACGAGAATCTTGACCTCACAGCAATTTAGAAATGACAGCCGGCATCAACCAAACTACTTCTATGCCAGTTCAAGAGCAGGGGCTAAAAAGAACCTGTGATGAAATATTAGACAACTTGTAAGAAATTCACAAAAACAGATGCTCATGTATGTCCTTTTGGAAGGACGGTCCATTTGCCTTTGAAGCACTCTGTAACTAATTTGTTGAAGACACCAGATAATGTCACACGTAAAGGCAGCCATGTCATGTTTTCAGACAGTCCAGAGCTGAAATGCTATGAAGCTAATGTGGAACAAGCAAAGACTGTTTGAAATAGTGGTCAGACATGACAAATAATAATTTGCAAACCTGTTTGAATAGCAGCCCAAATGTCAAAGAAAAATGTAATGTAAATCTACAGAGTTCCTGAAGGACTGTGAAGAAAAGCAGAGATAGATCTTTTCACCACGAACCACAAATCTTATTAGCACTAAAAACTTTTTAGTCCCTTGTAAAGCACAAAAACTGCTGGATATTACTGCAGTGACCACCCAATAACTGGCATCTCGCCCATTTTTCCATCCCAGCTAACTGGCTTTAAGATAATGGAACTTAGATGACTTTTCACATATTGGTAGAATATGCCAAAGAATGTGATTTTTTCTGTATGACAACATCATTCCGTTGCTGCTAGACAAATGACAAAGTCTGAGTGAGTCACTGTTAACCTTGCTAAGATTTTAGTCATGAAAGTTAAGAAACAAAGAAACCATTCTTTATTGGAGAAACAGTTCCATGGACTCTTAATCTTATTCTCAATAACACTGAAGTCTTTTGGCACATTCAGCAGGTGAAGTCCTAAATCGTGCAGTGGTTGAAAAAAAAAAAACTAGACAAAAAATGAGACACCTTTGCCTAAGCCAACCTTATTACTGTATACAAGCCAAATTTCCTCAAACACTTCCTCATTACAAAATGTGCACATGAAAGCAAGTTACCTGTGTTGAACTGATATGCCTCATTCAGATAACGCAGATTGAACAGGCTCATATTTCACCAAACCTGCTAATACATTTACTCATTCTGAGTGCAACACAACAAATATGGACATACAGGATGATGAACTGTCTGTTCCACTGAGATTTGATGAAGAAGACCGGAAAAGAACAAAGTTTGACAAGCAGCTGAGTTATGCAGGAGTAGTTAATTAGAACAACTTGTCTCCAAAAGTGCCCAAGTACAAAGCAGACTACCAGGCTGAAGTGTCAGTAGAGCCCTGTTTCCTCCAAAGAAGCCACAAAATGCACTGACTTCATCTCAATATTCAAGGGAGAAATAGCACTTTATTTCCCAATCATTTGCTTAGTAAGGCCTGATAAAATCAAAATATATTGCTAAAACTTGGGCGACTATTCTAGCTTTTGTGTTTGAATTTTTAAAAAATTACTTTAACTTCATGTGAGTCACAGCAAAGGTTTAGGCAGAAAGAGATACAAAAATTCAAATAAGGCTTTAAAAAGCCTTCACCAGATTGATATAAAGAGATGGAAACGCGAAAGTGTAAAAATAACAAGCTACAGACTTGTCAGCAAATACAACCTTCCAGATCCGAGATATGAAAATTTTTTAAAAACTCATTTAAGTTTTATTTTAATAATTTTATTTCTTTTTATTTGGAAGTCAGTTGAGTTTTATTAATCTCCTACATCCTTTTGTCACTTCTTTTTTTTCTGTGACTGTCTTTTATTCCCTTCCCTTACAATGTATTTTACATACTGATTTTCAGGCACAGTTTACTGTTTCCTGCAAAGAGCAGAGCTCACGAAACTAGGAGCTGGAGTTACTGTTTGCACACAAATAGGCTAAGACACATCGTAAAGTCCCTGGTGATCCAAGGCCTATATAATGCTGACTAGCTCTAGCAGCACCAGCAGAAATTTCATAAGCCAGCACTTAGATTTCAGTAAGTTCACTCTGCCCAATTCTTTCCACCTGACGACTGGTTAACCTGACCTTATCACAGCCATAAGCACCCCTGTTCTTCTCCACCCTGGAGGAATGCTTGGGTAGTTAGCATGAAGTCTGTCCTCTGAAAACACCCCCAAATTCCTGGCTGGGGTGGTGGTGGGCTGAGCACCTTCAAACACTGCAGGCAGTGTCCCAGGCATCTGCCCCTGGGCACTCAGCCCTTGGGTGGCTCAGGCATCAGAGGGGTGAGAGGCGCACACAGCAGTGCAGCTGAAGAATAGCTTTGGTGGCCGTTTAATCTGCAGCGCAAGAGCGTTGCTGAGCAGGAGGGGTTACATGAGGAGCTATTTCAGATGCTTCACATTCCTCTTCGACTTTACCCTGGCATAATTTACAAGCGGAGACAAGCCCTTATACATGAGGCATAAAAAGTAACAGACTACTGCTATGAAGTGGTGAGAATTTCCAAGAATTAAACATGCTCAGCACCAGTAATATAAGGGAACAAAGTCACCTTCTTGCTTTTCTGAATAGCTGCAAATCAGAATAAAGTGTAAAAGTGATTTGGCTGTATCTTGGTGCTAATCTGCTTACCTAAGATCAGGGCTCAACGTGTATTTTTTCCAGCTGGACCCATGCTGTGCTGCAGTGTATCTGGCTTCTCTTCCACTCCTGTGGAGTGAGCCTGGAAATTCTGCAACAGCTTCCTTTACATATAAGAAAGGTATTCCTTGAATTAAGTATGAGCATGAACAATAATTTCAGGGCAGACGCTCCTGTTTTATTAATTTCAATAGGAAATTTTATTTATTATGTGTTTCTCTCACATTTTGGTGAAGTCCACATTTTTAGCCTTGGTCTTCAGTATATTACAGATTCCTATTCTGGTAGCAAACTACTATATAGTTACAGGTGCTGTAGATAAGAGGGAACTGGTGGATCTGGGGTACTGAGTCATGTGGGAGAAGCTAGGCTTGCGGCTTAATTGCATAAGAGAGTTTTCATGCAAAGTAATCAGCAGTGAAATAGTTAATGAGACTGAAATCTGTAAGGCTTCAGAGTTAACATCGATTGGGATGAACAGAACAGTTCACACCTCTCAGAAGTAATCTCTCAGCCTGAAAGTTTTGTGCACCGTTCTGGAAGGTCACTTAATTACCATGAGAAGTACAGACACAGTCATACAATGAAGGTTAAACTCCAGCATGTTATTCTGAGGCAAGGAATGGAAAATCAAAGCAAATCCAGTAGTTCTGCAGACATGTAATAGGCGGTCTGTTTGTATTTGTTTTGACCAAGTCACATGCTTCGAAACAGGTAGTGTGAATCTTCTTTGATTCAAATATTCTTTGAGGTGCAAGGACTGTATTTTTTTCAGTATTAAATATGTTTCATTCACAGCCCAGTTTTATATAAGATGTTACTGAGGATTATTACCCATTGTAAATAGTAATAAGAAAGTAGCCTTTTCTAGAGTATGGCATTACATTAAAAGATTAGTGAAGCTACACTGACATTAAGCATGGTTTAACAGCCTGAGTAGACAAAAAGTCTTTGGCATAAACAAAATCCCTTTGATTTTGTGTCAGTTAGTTACGGTCAGTGGCAACAGAAGTATAAGAGCACTGAAAAAGATATCCCTTGTCACTGCATCTACTCTCTTTTAGGCAACCAGGCAACATGAATCCTTTTTAAGGTGCTGTAAGGTGGACTGAAAACTGAGGACATAACACAGCAATCCTCCAGCTGTATCTGGAATTAGTTTTTACATGCTCTAAAAGTGGCACTTGTCTCTTCAACATAATTCACAGCTCTGTATGATCACTAATATGTTAACTTATCCAAGCAGTCCACAAGTCCCTCATGTAGACAAACTTGGAAAGTGCGCTGAAAGGAAGAGAACGATATTTAACAATTCTTGGAACTCAAGAAAGATGTTTTCTCACCACTTATTATCTTGCCTTAATTAATGATAAATATATAAATATAAATCTTTATAATTTATAAACTGTGCCTCTCATTTGTAGATTTGTCAGTGTCTAAGCCATGTTAAGTATATTCATTCATACTCACATGGCAATTTTTCTTTATTACATGGGGAGTGGTGGAATGGGCTTTTTTCCTTGTGTGGTTACACAATTTCATAAAACTCACAGATTTATTATTTCATTAATCACCTAATTATATTGATTAATTATTTAAAAATGCAGATTTAATTATTTTCAAGAATGAAGGGTAAAGGTACCCTTCAGTCAAATTTGGCTGAAATCAGCTAATGAGGTCACAAGTTATTAGCAGAGAGATACAAACTGATAGACACAAATATACACGTTCTGTGACCTCCTTGGGAATGTGACTAAAATAAGTCTATTTTCAACTCAATTTAGAGAAGTTGGAGTTGTGAAAGAGATTTCTACTCTTTTCACTTCAGTACTTGCATTTTGAAACTGCTCAATCTTTTTTGGCCAGATAGCTCTGTATTACTCATCTCCCGATTCAGATAATTATATTTGGAGTAGCATTGCAGACAAATCTGCTTGTCAGCATCTGCCTGGGGTAAATGTCATGGTCCTGGGAGGAAAGACTTCAAGCAGTTGGTGTGAGGAATTTTAGGGGTGTCACACGGAAGCCCAGCCTGAAGTGCTGGTTTTATTTGCAGCATCTCTGTGGGCGTGACTTATCGCGGTGAGATAGGAAACATGGGCACCTCTCATGTTTCGACTGGGCAGGCAGTATGTGAGACATGTTGGCAACAGTCAGGCCACTAAGTCTCACAGCAAGAAACTGTCTGGTGCGCAGGCCAATATGAGATAAACGCCAAACCAAAAAGGCAGCATGAAAGGAGCACTAGAAATGTCCTCCCATAAAATCACTGCTTTCTACAAAATCCTTGCAAAAAATATGAAAATATTGGAAATGGGAATTGAGTCTCCACCCAGATGTCAGCATGGTGGAATAGCACTGTCACACTAGAAAAATACATTAAAAAAGCATCAGTGGTAAATTTTTGTAGGTAATATATTTCCTATATGGAGTGACATTATAGAGGAAGTTCTTTACCTGAATCTGAGAAACCTCAAGGAAGACAAACATTTATATAACAGAGCTGGGAACTCTGGTTCTGTGGCTGAGAGTTACTCTTGCCTCTTAAGGAAGAAGAGGTCCTCCTGCTGCAGAATGAGACCTTGGGAGACAGTGGTGGAAGAATAAGTTCTGAATTCTAGAGGACTTTCTCCAAAACACATGGACTGCTGAGATGCCCAGCTACAAAACAGTGACAGCTGGTTGCACAGAACAAGCATCCAGGTTTGAATAACCTTTAAAGAAAAAAGAGATAAGTCAGCATAAGTTGTCTTTGAAGCAATCCAAAATACACAAATAAAAATGCTCAGCCTTATGAGCAGTCACTGAAGAGAAGTGGGGGAAAAAAAAAAAAGAGGAAAAAAAAGCATGTTCTAATCTCACCGTTACCAGAGAAAATGAAAATGGCAGTACACGCAGTGACTGAGAACAATGATTTCCAATACAAAGAAGGCTGTCTGCAAAATGACTTTGGCCAATTCAAAGTTAAATGCTGTTTCAAATATATAAACACACTTCAGAAGAAGGCTGCCAACTGAAAGCTGCCATATTGGTTGGGTTACTAAATAATCACCAGCCTATTGCTGTTCAATAGTCTGGCTGAATTGTGGAGACAACTGCAGTGCAGCTCCAGTGCCACATCTAATGTGGCTAATATCAGACTTTCGAAATGTGACAAAGGACTGATTATATTTAGTAAAAGCTTCCTAAAGCCACTGGACACATGCAGGCTGTCAATAAGGCAAATCCTGAAAACGGCTACACTATTGCTTGGAGCGCACAGCTGTTGACACAAAGGGATACCAGTGGCTGCTTGAGCAACCAGGCAGAGCAAGTCAGAGTCATAAAATTGTAGAATAGTCTGGGTTGGAAGGAACATTTAAAGGTTTTCTAGTTTAACTCCCCTGAAATAATCAGGGATATCTTCAACTAGATCATGTTGTTCAAAGACCCATCCAGCCTGACCTGGAATGTTTCCAGCGATGGGGCATCCATCACCCCTCTGGGCAACCAGTTCCAGTGTTTTACCATTCTCCTCATAAAAAACTTCTTCCTTACATGAGGCTGAATTTCCCCACTTTTAGTTTAAAACCTCTACCCCTTGTCTTTTTGCAGGGAAGGTGATGGAAGCTGGGAGGACAGTAGCCCCCTCTGCCGTAGGCAGGAATGGAACGGGAAGGAGGGAGCAAATCCACTCCAACCTCTGAGTTTATTCCCCTTTACTTCAGTTTCAGTTTGCCCTAAGTGATGTGTGAGGTGGGTCAGGAGGGAGAAACAACCTCAGAACTACGAGAGCTGCACCTCCCCATAGGCAGACTGGGATGTATCCCTGGGTTTGGCATCATCTCACAGGAGCTCATCTGCACCCCAGTTCATCTGACTCCTAAAAACGCTGTCACTGACAAAGCAATTTATCGTAAAGAGCACAGAAGTGAAAGGAACTGATATTTCATCTGGTGGGCCACATTCTTGACACATTCTACATCAGGTGTATGTGTCCAAAATGCAACAGATTCCACGAACCTGCTAGAAGGAATAATGCACACAGCTACTTAGTCAAAAGGAGTCCTTCCACCTCTGATTTTACAGCCTACTCACAAGCCCCAGTACAAAATCCTGAACTAAGGGACACCCTGTGGATTTGTAACATCTCTGAGGACGATATACTCACAGGCCAATGAGCAATGAGTTCACCCATATGTAGGTTTTTTCCCATCTATGGTGGATACAGTATAGATAAGGGTCTCAATCACAGGACAGATTTAGAACATACAGAGAAATACAGGCCATTCATCTTGCAGACTGTGAAGAATTTAAACCTAAGGACTGGACACCCTGCGGGCAAAGACAAAGCAGAATTACTGAAATGCAAAGTACCATTAGCTGTGAAAAGGCCGGTGAAGGAAAGGCTGACAAGGCTGCAAACAAGAGGTATTATTATGCTCATTGAAACTAAGCACAGAGTGAATCAGCATCCGAAAAGTAGTTAGAAATACTTCAAGTAAACCAAGGATGTGCTCTAAGCCAAAACCACTGAGCAGAGCACTTGTAAGAAGTCAGTACCCATTGCCACTTGCTGGTGACACGTTACTGTGATTTATTCAAGGTTAAACTGCTTGCAACTTCAAGAACGGGCTCTGGCACGTTAAGCTAGTGAGCTTGTTGCTAGTGACCTTCCTGACAATCTTTGGCACAGCTGTTTTGGGCATATGGGTACCAAGCTAGGCCTGACATGGACTGAAAATAGCTTATGATATGATTGTCTTAGAAAAAGGAGTTGTTGAGGCAAACTGAGTCCATGAAGTCAAACTGAAACAAACGTTGACAAAAAAATATTAAACAACAAATAGACAAACTGAGGAGAGAAGAGCGGAGTTTTTCTTTTCCTACATACTCTGATGCTTTTCAGGACCGTGAGAACTGTGAAACTCTAAGAAAATGCCCAGGATGGCAGATATGGAGGAGAAATTGTGAAATTTTCAGTAAGTTTTCACATTCTGCACATGCCCTTGAGATAATTTTGAAACCTTAAGACAGACCACAGTAATATAGCATGGGACTTATAGGGGAATCTGAAGTGGATATCTGAAAGAATAAATAAAACTATAAGCAAGCACCAGCTTTAAGGTGCTAAGTTATTTATGCAACACCTGGAGGTACATGATAGCTCGGGAGGAGGCAAAGTGGCCTTTTGCAAAGCCCACTGTAGCAGAGCCCTGACAGACACAAAGAAGTGATACACCAGATTTAAAAGGAAATGCTGGCTCTGCTTTCTGTAATGAAAAGCTTCTTTTCAGCACAAGGTAGACTTCTGCCTAGATGCAACAGAACACCACAGAAAGGCAATGCTAAAAGCAGCCAAATGACAGGACCACATCCCTAAGAGTGCAGAGGCAAAAGGCGAAGAAGGTGTGGGGTCCAGAAAAGAGACTCTAGGAGGCAGGTAGGTTGACTCCAGCACACATTTCAACCACCTTATCATAAAGCTTTTCCAGACAATTCCAATGTCAAGGTTTATGTCTTCTTCATCATCATCATCATTTCCCTAAAAGCAATCCAGAGTAATTCTGTATTGCACAGAATATTGGATAAAACAGTCTTGCTTATTTTCTAATCAATTTCTTATAAGCCCATGATCAATCTTAACAGCTACTTGCCCTTATTGGTAAGAATTTTCTTCTTATGTTTCTTCAATCATTATAAACAAGACCATTTTTAGAATAGCTGAAAAAAATTACACTGCACAAGATCTAAATTTATAGATTTATAACTATTATAATTTCAGGCATTAATATTTCTAGGCATTTCCCAGACTGAAAGGATCTTAAAAAGACTAGAGCTCCAGACAGAGATCCAGGAGAGATGCCTTCAATTCATTGCTCCATCACAGGCTTTCTGTGTGAATTTCAGTTCCTTACACTGTGCATCAAGCCCTGTTCTTAAAGTGTGGGTATGTGTGTGTGTACTTGCACTTACCTATCCCAGTGTTGCCTGATGCACTCTCATGACAAGAGTGATCTGAAGTGTGTTAAGGTTGGACATACATGCAACAATCCTCTACATGCCTGCAAATATTTACTTTTTTTGTGAATATTTCTAGACTGTAATGCTTAAATAACGTCCAGTTGACTACAAAATACTATTTACAGGAATAAATTTCAGTCCCATTTTCATTATCATCTTATTATAACCATTAGTCATTATTCCAGATGAATTAGCATTGTATGTGCATTAGGCATACCACCATGTATGTATCTTCTACCTATTGGCCCTTTAAAATTACAAATAGCTTAGAATTTGATTAATTTGTCCTTTTCTGCAAACTTTTGTCTCATATCCAGTAATAACACATACATTAATGTATTTTGGATTAATTTGGTACTACTCCACCGGCAAAAACTAAAGTTACATCCTTCTTGCAATGCTTTCATAAGATGTTCCAATTAAAGACCTTTCTGTTTCATACAACAGAAACATATATTTCTCACATATCACTCATTAAAAGCAATAATAGCACTGATTTGTCTACTTCTTTACAACACCGATTTAAAATTAAATAGTTATTATTGCTGCACAAGAAAAACATCCTTCTTATTACACTTCCAATTTTATTCCTGCTAGTCAAGCTAATATGAAACTAGAATGAATGGGAAGCAAAAGATTTCAACTACAATCTGAAAAAAGATGATTAATTATTTGAGGAGAGTTGGACAAAAATAAGGAAAATAAAAAAAATTGATTCTCTATTCAAATCTAACAGTGCCATAGAAACACAGAATCATAGAATCCTGGGGTTGTCCTTTAAGATCATTGAGTCCAATCTTCCCTGGCACCAAGGTCACTCTGACAGGCCTGTAGTTCTTTGGATTTTCCTTCCGGCCCTTCTTGTAGATGGGTGTCATATTTGCTAACTTCCAGTCAACTGGGATCTCCCCAGTTAACCAGGACTGCTGGTAAATGATGGACAGTGGCTCTCTGAGCACTTCCGGTGGCTCCCTCAGTACCACTGTATGGTTCCCACCCAGTCCAATAGACCTGTGTGTGTCTAGGGGTGTAGTAGGCTGCTGACAATTTCCCCTCACGTTACAGGGGCTTCATTCTTCTCCCTATCCTTGTCCTCCAGCTTGGGGCACTGGGTACCAGGAGAACAGCTGATATTGCTATTAAAGTCGGAGGCAAAGAAGACATTAAGTACCTCAGCTTTTTCCTCATCCTTTGTCTCCATGTTTCCCTGTGCATCCATTAAAGGCTGGAGATTTCCCTTAGCCCTCCTTCTGTTGCTGATGTATTTATAGAAGGAATTTGTGTTTTCTTTTATGGCAATAGCTCGACTAAGTTCTAGTTGGGCTCTGGTCCTTCTGTTTTTCTCACTGCACAACCTCATGACATCCCTCCCACCCTCCTGAGTTGCCTGCCCCTTCTTCCAAAGGTTGTAAACTCTCCTTTTCATCCTGAGTTCCAGCCAAATACCTCTGTTCAGGCAGGCCAGTCTTCTTCCCCTCTGACTCATCTGACAGCACACTGGGACAGCCTGGTCCTTGCCTTCAAAATTTCCTTCTTGAAGAATGTCCAGCCTTCCTGGACTGTTTTGCCCCTCAGGACTGCCTTCCTCAAGGAATGGTCTTGACCAGTCTCCTAAACAGGCCAAAGTCTGCCTTCCAGATGTCCAAGGAGGCTGTTCTGCTGAACCCCTCCCTTCTCTGAGAATCGTAAACTTTATAATTTTGTGTTCACTGTCCCCAAGACAGCCTCCAACCATCACATTACCCACCAGTCCTTCTCTGCTCATAAACAGCAGTTCTGGCCAACAGTTCCCCTTGGCACATCCCTCACCAGCTGTGTCAGGAAGTTCTTTTCCACACACTTCAGGAACCCTACTAGACTGTCTCCTCTGCCATGTTGTACTTCCAGATGACATTTGGTAAGTTTAAGTCCCCTAGGAGAACAAGGGCTAATGATGAAGATACAAATCTTCAGATGCTTTTACTGAAGTAACTAAACCATGTCAAGGTGAAAGTGTCAGGATCAAGCAGAACACTTGTTCTGGCTTCATCCTATGCACTTAATGGACCAACTACAAATGACCGCAGCTCTCATTTGTATCTTGCCTCTCCTGTCAGGAGCTGTTACCTTGGAGAGCAAAGAAGGCAAGAAAAGAGTATCGTTGCCAGACATTCTTTGCAAGACATCGCAGAAACAAACCCTAGGCCACAAAAAGGGAGGAGAAAGGGAAGGACCATCACTTTAGTACGGTGCTCACCTAGAGTCCCAGGAGACCCATGTGTGGGGCTTTTCTTTATGTCCGAGAACGTGGGGTTGTTTTCCAGATGTACCTATTGCTTTCCCATTCTTCTCCAAGGTGATAGTGGGGGCAGGCAGACAAAATATTTGACAGCACTTTCCGATCAATTTTTGATAGGAAAGTCTCAGGACCTTTACAACTCTGATACATTTTCTCTGAAGATGTGACCCTTCGACAGTGGATTAGACTGGAATTGAAAACTTTTAACCTGACAAATGTAAACATGCAATCACAGGAAGAGGAATTTGCTGGGACCTGGGGAACTGAGTTAGCTAAAACCTCAGCTTTTCCTCAATTAAAAGCAAACAAGAAGTACTATTTTTCTTGAGGGAAAGTAGTTTTGTTCTGATAGATACTATGAAATCAAGTCTTCTCCTTTCAGCATGGGGTGGGGAAGCAGAATGCTTCCTTCCAGTTTCATGATATTTTGTGTTAAACCCATAGCAAATTAAGCAGATTGCCTAGAGACTATAGCTACTGCGTATAGCTCACAAGAGAGACAAAGCAGTGTAATGATCTGTGACTGCATACCGTACGTGTAGACTACAGCCATCAGTCAACTACATAATCTTCAGCATCAAGATTCATTAAAGTCAGTGGGAGTCACATTGTTAGAACGCTGTGTGCAATTGAGGAAACACAGGGGTTAATACTATAGAATCAAGAAACTGGGTTAAAAAAAAAAAGAGGTGAAAAAGAAGCTGCTAGAGCAGAAGCAGATGCAGCCAGAGAGTAGTGCTTGTGGCTATAGATTACTCTTAGATTTTTGCCACATAAACATTTTGAAAAGAAAACAAATGACAATCTATCATGTCTTAGGAGGTGACATTCTTTTCTTTTTTTGTTATACTCATCAAAGTTACTGTTTTGATTTATTAAGAAATGGTATTTTTTCAAAATTATTGCATACTTGTGATCATGTGTCACGACACCTCTTCTCAAATAACTCACTTTATTATACAAATAACTCACTTTATTATGTGGGTCTTTGGGATCTGAAAGTGTTAAAAAGAAAGTTAAGCCTTAATTATGGGCTGTAAGCTGCTAAAGGGAAAATAGTAGAGTGTAGCAATGACATCTGGACTAGTACTACTGCACGTAATGCATATCTGTCACTGACAACTCACTGGGTTACATTTAATTCACAATCATTAGTCATGTCTTCTTTTCTAAGCAAAAAAAGAAACCACACTAGTATCAGTAGTAGAAAGCATGCCTTCAAAGGACAGATTCTTCCATGTGCCAATATTCAAGTGGATGGCCTTACAGATGTAAATGGAATGGATAAATAACTGATAATAAATACAAAGTGACTGAGAGTTTCATATGTTGTGTTAACATTTAATTTACCATTCTTAGTGAATTTTTGTTGTTCTTCTCTTGCCATACGCTCTCAGTTTCTGAGTCTGACTCTCTGGTTTTGGGGGAATGCCTCTGTGTTCTCTCTCTGTAAATCAGAGTATAATTTAGCAAAGCAGAGTTCCACCAGCTAAGAAGAAACAAGTGTTTTTCTTAAAAATCTGAGAACCTGAAATGGTTATAAGATCAGTCCGGAGGCTGGATAAGCCTTTGCTCTGCATGATTGCATATTTGTCAGCAGAATATAAAGTGCTGGAATAAACAGCGTTGAACAGAAATCTGTTTGAGTAAGAGCAGAAAATACCATCTTCATAAACCTTGGGCACAAACCCACTTTCTTAAAGTCTTGCATTATAGCCTCCTTTCTCCTTGAAATGTGTAAGCAGCAACCTACAGGTGTCTAGAAATTTTTCTCTCAAAACATGAAACTGTTGCTTCCATGGCTCTACAACAAGAAGACATATGGACACAGCTGATTTTCACTTAACTTCTCAGTAGAGGCAAACGAAATAGCAGAAGCTATGGTAAATGCAGACCTCTTCGATCCCAAACTAAATGACAATTTTAGCACTAGCACTTGTCCAGATGCTTTTGTTACAGATCAGAAAACCTGTTTGGCAAGCTCTCACTCATTTGGCTATAAGCATTTCAGTTGCCCTCCCACTAGATGTAGTCTCAACACATAAGTCATGTTTCAAGACAGAGTGAACAGATGAGCTTGTCTTACTCAATCACTAATATTGATTCACACATTCACACAGAAGAAAATGCAACTTTGAATTGTCTTGGCAGAGCACACACCTTACACATGCACGATTAAAGATTAAAGAATTAGCAGGTGCCCTAATCGAAGCCCTGCAGGGTGGGTTCTACGATTTCACCACACTTCATTATCTTTGTCCTCTTCAAGCTACAAAGTGACCTCTGACTAGGTGCACTTTTTGCTACAGTTTATGGCAATTATGATTCTTGTTCATGGTAGATAGGCTAGAATCTATCTGGACTACCTAGGGTATAATCTTTCTTTATGTGTTCCTACTATACTACCATATGCATTAGCACTGCCCCACTGGGTATCACTTTATGTCAGCTTTCATGTATACATTCCAATTATTTTACTACTGTACTGCCATTGGAGCTTAATGTTGAAATTAGAATCTACTTTTCCCAGGGTCCACCACAAAATTGCAACTTGTGACACCCTAGGTTAACTTTCATGAAAAAATATGAAATAGAAGGGCACTTTGTACTATGCTGAATACTGAATTAACAAGTTAAAAAGACATAAAGGGAGGAAATTAAGTTATGCTCTTCTGAAGTAACTCTACATTAGAAGAAACCGCAGTCCTAACGGCATCACATGTTTAAAACAAACATTTTATGGTATGATGAGTTCTATTATAAGCTCTTATTACTACTTATTGTGTATGTTAGGGTAGCACCTAAAGGTTTGGGCCCAGCTGTGCTCGACACTGGCTAAGAATTTTATCTGTATTTACATTCCTCCTGCCCTACCTAGCCAGTCTTGGTTAATTTCAAAAATCCTTCTTCTAAACACCCTTAAAACTCCACCACTTCCAAATGTTCCACTACCCACCTGCCTCAGTAAATACTCTTAAAGCTCTTATTTTCAACCTGTTCTTCAGCTTACCTTTCTATAATGTCAAAAGAAGTGTCCTGGTGCTGTACCTGCTAGTTCACACATCTCAGCATTCCCCTGTCCTTACTCCACTAAATTAATCCCAACACCTTTGTTGATGTTGGGATTCCCAGGCTTGTGGGAAAATGGCTGGTGAAGCTACTAAGCTGCTCTCCTCCCTTTGTCCCCATTGCAGTCTTGGCAGGTCAACACCCTGCCACATGCCTTGGCTCTTCAATCAACAGTTCCAGAGCTGGTTCCCTTGGACAACACGGTATCATTTGTTGCTTCAATAAAATGGCAAGTCTTTCTCTCCTTCCCACCTCATCATTCACAGAAATTGATAGGGGACTAGATTATATTTTAAGATGGACCTTTCAAAAGCATCCATCTAGCATTATGCTTGGAGGCAGCAGCTGCCTTCAAGCTGGGCAGCAGAGTATTCCCCGTACTTCCTAGCACTTTCCTTCCCCACTTCTTGCTTCATATGTATGACTTTTAATAGGAAAGAGGTGTACTAATGTCACCAATGTGTAGTGAATCTTTTGTTTGAAAATTTGGAGAGCTGTTAGTCCAACAAAGAGATAAATAATGGAGCCGAAATACAACTTATTGCTAAAGAACATCACCCATGGCATGTTGTTGCTTTTCAGAGTGGCAGAGTGGTCTTCTGTTCAGTATACTCCCAGATGAATTAGAGGGGTGCATTTTATACTGAGATTTGTGGCAGATCTCTTTTAGTATTCATAGGTGTGCTGGCATAATACAATTCATTTAGGAATATGACATATCTGTGTAATTTGTAGGTGTTGACTGTCTAACCTTCAGACAACTTGATGGAAAAGAATAATTCATCCATAACAGAGACCTTTATTTTTCAATCCACAACATTCTATTTAATGTATTAGAAGTACATGAAAAGAATAGGAAAACAGGAAAAGTAAAAACAGGGAGAGAAAGAAATGCCTTACTGCAGAGCATTTCAAAAAATAATGTAGAGATGGATTATTCCATATTTTCAAATCCTTTATAGTGAAAGTCTTTCTATGGGTCTATCTTACTTATCTTCGTGATCAAGTAAGAGAAAAGCCGTCACAGTCCTATATAGATAGGACATTTATTTCCAGCAATTCAGGCAACTTGAACATGACAATACTGAAGAATATGTTATGAATATTTCATTTCATGATTAGAATCATCTTCAAATACAATGCTCTGCATTCACATGCCTTAGCTGTGGTGTGACATATACAGCTGTGTAATGAATGTTGCATCACAATCATTTTTATCAAAATAAAACAGAAGTTACAGATATGTAAGGAAGGACAATAAAAAAGGTAGATAGACTGCTCCTGTAATTGTATGTCTCTTCCATTTAAAGTAAACTTTTTAATTGCAAGAGAGTAAGTTTTGATTGCTCTGAATAATATCATCTATTGTTTAAAAAGGCCTGGTGCATTCAGGGCATTTTGCCCCCCATGAGCACCAGAGTACCAAGATGCTATTACCTGCAGCGTATGAATTAGCTCACAACTATCCCAGGGCTAGTAATTTTGCATTTCAAGAAATGTAATTTATGGTCATATTACAGTTTTCACCTTTGCACTAGGAGTATTTCTCAGGCATTCTTTGCAGACTATAGTCTCACCTGGATCAGAAATAGGTGGTGATGAGCCTGGATTTTCCTGGTGAATTTATGTGGAGAGGGTTTTTTTGTTTGGTTGGTTGGTTGGTTGGTTTTTTTTCCATTTCCTGAATTGTACACAGTATACCATTTACCTTCTCATTTCTTCATAAAAGAAAATATTTTGAAAGGAGTTTTAGGGTAGAAAATATCGTCTTGTGTAAGTAACCTCTGGGCTGCAGCTCTTTTCAGGATTCTGCTTGTGTCTGTATCCCCCAGAAAACCCACTGCCGCAGCTTCTTCACCCAGAGCTTTGTTCCATTCTCCAGCCCCACCGCTCCCCACCTCTTTGGCCTGTGTGGTCCTCTTCGTGGCCTCAAACTTCCTTCCCTTCTGCTCTGTGCTGGCATTTTTCTCTCCAGGAGGGCTCAGATGATCCTACTGGGGACAAAAGTGCTTTTAGTGATCAGTAATTTGGAGTCAATAAACCTCTTTAGTAGCAGGGGTTATTACTGAAGGAAACTGTGCCTGGCTCCATTCCTAGCCTACTTCCCAATCCCACGCTTCTCTTTGCAGGAGGGGACAGCAGAGCTCTAAACATTCGCCAGTGATGCAGTTAACAACTGCAATTGCTCCAGATAAAAAGAGCTACATCATCATTACCAGGAGGGAGGAGTGAGTCTAACAAAACACATTGCACCAACAATTGGGTAATTGGATCCCTACTGGAAATGCAGCCAGAGTAATAATTTCAGATGACACCAATGGTGTTATAATAAAAATTAAACCTTTATTATCATATTCCAATGGATCCAGTTCTAACCGCAGGCAAATGGTTTAAAGGCACTGCTGCATCCGTGCACACCTGAACTTCTCAGGAAACGTTAATCCACTTTGAAATTGATGACAAACTGGCAAAATACATCTTTCCTTCTGAACGCAAACTCTTTGGTTTAGGCACACGGAAAACGTGCGAAAGCAACATTTTCTAAAATGCACAAAGAAGGAAAAACCTCCTCTACCATCCAGTATATTGCACATCTCTTGGCTGGATGAGTGTGAAACATATTCTGGAGCGAAGTAGCGTGCATGGATGTGATGTGCTACTTTTCTTTCAGTAATGAATTTTATGCCTGCCTGTTTCTGTTCCTTTGTCTATTTTTAATTCAGATATGTAAAAGCTTTCCTTAATACAGAGTCCCAGGTGTCAGTTGCTGCCTGGAGTCCCTTTTCTTTCCTCTATTGTTCTCTTAATTGTTACTTCAAAACAATTAGCTGGGCATTCATATGCAAATGAATGCAAATGTACAGGGGATTGGGTGTGAGAGAATACCACCACTCCTTAATTTCCACTTCAAGGTCTGCTGGTAGGAACAACAAAATTGCTTAACAATGTATTTTTCCTGGGCCATAAAGGGTGAACTCCCGACGATTCCAGCCATCCTGCTGGCTCGGCAATTGTTAAGATTCTGCTATTTCTTGGTAAGACTTTTATTTATTTATTTATTTGGGTCTAGAGACTGTGCTAGCCTTGTTCCCTAAACTGCCCCTACCCTTGTTCCTTTATGCTCAAGGACGTGCCTAATAATTTGGATACAATCCTGATTAGGATATAAAGTAAATTATTAATATCACTACTATTCATTAAGGGATAAAAAATTTCCCTTGGAGGAATTCCTCATGTCTCTGACAAAATAAAACTTTTATAATTTATAAAAGAGTATGCTTTATTGCATTTAATCCTTAGAAGAAAGATACACTGACTGATAGGCTGGGACTGGGGATGAATTCTAGAGAGACTTTGCCAGTTGCTAAGATAAATCTCATCTCTTTTGGAGCAGTTGTATTTATTGTATAAATCTGCATTCCCTTTCAGGCTGTATAGTAAAACTCCTTATGAAAAATAGTTGGTTATTCAGCATTCAGAACTGCTTTACAAAGATAAATACCTCAGTTTTTCAGATGCAATTAATACACAGAAACCAATTAAAAGACCAAATCCTGTAATCATTAGGTAGGAAAAATTCAGAACCGCAGACTGTCCTGAGCAACAAACCCCACAGCACAGCAGGAAAACTCTATCACTCATATGTAACTCTCCTACTAGGATCCCTACCAGGGGAAAAGTTGCCCCTAGGAGGTGTAACTTTCGAAAGACGTTTGTGAGACTGTGGGAAGAAGTGATTAACTTTTCACTCCACAATTATTTCTCTTTTTTTGCATTACCTTAGCGTTCTTCCACTTTCATCTCTGAAAATCAACTACCCAGCAATTAGGGACCACAGTATTTACCCCTCAGGGCAGGTAGCCTCTTTGTTATGCAGTGTAATTCCCGTGTTTCACCAGCTACATTCCTCATGGAAAAGAAAGACATCTGGTAGGTGGTGGGAGCTGCCTTGAATTCCCTGCTCCATCACTTGCCAAGGGTGGTGATCTGACTGTTTAGGTATGGACACGAGGTTCTGGTTAGATGCATAAATGCTACTGGAATCAGTGGAAGACAGATGTTTGCATGCCTTTATTCAGACCTTAAGTGTCCTGTATCCTGGCTTCCTTTCTCCTAGATGGGGTAACAGCACTGCCCTCACAGTGCTGTTGTGAGAATAAACACATTTAAGACTGGGAGGAACCAGTGAGCAGCAGTGATAGGGACCATATAAATACCTCGAGCAGAGAGGCACTACTATTTATACTGCAGTATAAACAAACAGTAACAAAGCAGCTGTGACTGGTCTGGGGAATTTGATCAGGGGACTCTGCCCCGGTGAGCAATGTAGGAAGATATTCAAATTTTAGGTAGCAATGGACACCGGAGGAGAAGGGTTTGTACACCTGCAGAGGTGGCAACAAAGAAAGGGGGAGACTCCTCTTCTATCACCCCCAGATATTCTCTACAGAGGAGTGGATACTGTCGGCAGTAATTTGGGTGGCCATCCTGAAGGCTTCGCAACATATTGTATTTCAGGGGAAAGAGGGACGATGAATCTTACTACCTTCATCCCTACCTTTCCTCTGTGTGTCCTCTGTGGCCAGCATTCTATTTAAATGAGCTTTTATATTTTTTTCCCCTCCATGGGCATATCCATTTATGATGATTTAACCCTAAGCAAAGACTTAAGGGTTTTGTCCAAAACTAATATACAAATTCCAGAAAGGGTCTTTAACCATAATGTTTCTACTTTCTCCTCCTTAAAACTTGGGGAAATTGAAATATCTGTCTTCATTACAACATAAGCACCTGTGGAAACTTGGAAGGTACTGGATATATTCCCTTACGGGAAGAATGAATGTCTCATCCCAGCAAACTGTGCCCTCACTGCAACCTGCTCATACCTCATCAACCAATATATTTTATCTTCATATGTGGTTGAAATAGGGGAGATTTCTGGGACTTAAACAGGCAAATAAAACACATCCATCTTCCAATAAACACGCAGGAAGTTATTATTAGCCAGTGGGCTAATAGTAAAACACTCTGAAATACTAGAGAAGGATGATTTGTACAGGTGAGGTTTTAAAACATATTTTACCCTGAAGTTTCTACTAAAGTTTTTTCTTTAACAAGTTGTCAGAGACCTTTGCCTTTTGCTTTATGAGGCTGACAGTTGCAACTTGAAAGTTCAAGGAATATTTTTAGTGGAAACAAGAGACAGAGGCTGGCAGGTTGTTTTAACAATGGTCCGTTTGTTTTGGTAACAAGATTCAAAGAATGCATTATTTATAATGCCCTGATATGCACATATGGCTCTGGTTGTATGCAGCAATATAATAACAGGAGTGGTTTCTTATCGCCTGTCTGCATGGCACTCCCAGATGCTGTCTGCTACTGCTGGAGCTGCAATTTCATATGCAGTTTGAACCAGCAAAGCTGGTAGAAGGAGTTCCTCTCTTGACTGCTCATTCCCATCCCATGCCCTCTCTCCCCTCTTTGTCAGCACTGGTGCTTATGCTAGGTTTTCAATCAGAGCAAGGAACGAGTCCAGGTTAAAATTCACCTGGGCTGTAAAAAACCTGTAAAAACCCTAAACAACTCAGCAAGTTGAACTGCTTAAACTGTTATGTTCATGAAGCCTGGCCTGAGTGTCCTACATACTGTGTGTTCCTTTAGGACACTTCATAGTTGTCTTTTCTTCATACAGTCCTTTAATCTAAAACTTACACAAAACCCTGCACCCCTACTTAGTCTGCTAATACTACTACTGTTCTTGGTCTTTACACACATTAACTTTATCTTATATCCCCATTTTAGTACAAACATACATGTCAGGAGTAGAATTATTATGTGGTAGACATTACATGTTTAGTACATACATTATATAAAATGTATACATTACATACATATAGAAATACATAAACACTGTGTACTAAGATCAGAAGCACACCTTATGGCTGTTACGCATTGCACAAAATGTCAGTTTGCACAAGTGGAAATATAATGAAGTGGTCCTTAGGCCCTGTAGTACCTTTTGCTCTCTGGTCTCAGCAATGGCTGCTGGAATTTGGGCAAAAAAAAAAAAAAAATCCACTGTTTTATCTCTTTCCTTCTGTACACTTTCTGCATTTGGGGATTGATCAGATAAGACCATATTCAGATGCTGAAAATGCCAGTAAACTCCAAATGCCTGGTGTTTTCCACTAACCAGTGAAATCCTTACAACTTTAGAAATATCCAGGCAATATGAAATACTAACTCTAGGTTTCCTGTAGAGACCCCCAAAACTGCCTGAGCTTGTGATCTGCTGCAGAGGTGCCCAATACATCAAAACTTGCTTCAGTAGCCCAAAGCTTTCACTACTAGCCAGCAATGCAGCTGTGGCTGCATACTCCATATTTCACAGCTGAGAAAGGAAGCCTGAACCATCTCGTCCCACTCCTGAACCTGGCTCTTCTGATGGGGTCTAGGACAATGTTTATTAATGTTCTTTGCTCTTTCCAGCAAACTATCACCAGGTGCTCACAGACAGATGTCCCACTTTAGCCCTTTTGAATTGTCTGGAGCATCAGTATAAAGCATAAGGGTGTTTTGAATAAATCTGGTCTCTTACGGGCAGGTAGCTGTGATGAAACTCCCAATGAGCAGAAAGGAATGGTAATAATTTAAAAGAGGAAATATTCCTGTGTATCAAAGCCTTGGCTATAGCATAATATATATCTAACACAGTTTTATGCAGTATAGATAAATAGAACACAAATACTGTTATCCCATTGCCAACATCAAAGCGTGCAGATTTCAGAAAGGGAAAGTATGATTAGAATGTGATTCAAGGCATAAAGCTTTTCACATCTCTGCAAAATGCATATATGTGTATATATATTTACACTTAAATATATTTTAATGAGTTCTTTTGCATAGTCCAGTATGTAAAGCTCAGCTCTCTTGTTTGTAGTGTATGCTTGCGTCCTTTCTTTTATGTCTGATTGTCCCCACTAAGAACATAATTATTTTCTTAGCAGACAACATCTCCTCCTAGCCTTTCTCCTTACTAATCTTTCTACATTTTTCCTTATCTCTTCCTTTTCATCCATTGTCTGTCTGATTGAGCCTCTTACACAGGCCCTCATTCAAGGTTAGTGAAATTAAACATTAGTTGGCTTAATAGGTAGCTAGTAACAGCAGTTTATCTACCAAGATAAGTTTTCAGGTTTTGCATATCTCAAGTTTCTTCTTTACCGTTTTCATTATTTTAAGACATTGTTATTTGACGAGTTAGTGACCCACATCCTTTAATGTTGCTTACAAGCAGTTTCTCTGTATATGACCCTGTGATAATTTCTACTCTGTCAAGTTGCCACTGAGATAGTTTTAATACATCACTTTCTGGAGCAAAACACCATACTAGTTTCAGAATATTTCGTATTCTTTAACTTGTAATAGCTTATACATATTGGAGATCCCATGTTCATCTCCTGCGCTGCAAGAAATTTATTCTCTAAAATGCAGCCTGAGGAATCAAAGCAGGAGGGCAATTTAAGGTCAATGCCGTGCACTTCACTCTCTTACCAGGGCGGGGAGGAAAAAGTGTATTTGCCATGTATCTTTATGAAGATAGCAAAAGCAGGAAGTTGCCAGGACATTTGTAGCTGAAACATTATAAATGGAGAAATGGATGTGGAGCCTAGTCAGAGACCAAATGGTTTCATACAAAAAAGCTGTAGAGATGTCTGTGTCGTTCCACTAGTCTGTGTGCTGTATGAGAGGGAGGATAAGACAGTGGTTTTTTCCCTTCCATGTGACAACCTGAAGGGTCAGGCATATCCCCTTCTGAGCTAGTTATTACAAAGCAAATCCACATTCCAGGCAAATGCAGAAATTTGTAATTTTTCCATGAAGAACAGGGTTTCAAAGAGCTGGTGGCTGGACTTATGCCTCATGCTTTATTTGAAACCCTCCTTTTCACAGGATGAGCTCGAACAGAGATTCATCAAGTTGGAAAGCCTGATTAGGAGCTGCTGCTATAATCCAGGGCTTCCAGATCCTGGCAGTCAAAGAAAAGACACAGACGTGACACTCAAGCACCCAGGATAAACACAGCCCTCTTCAAAACAGCGATCTTCTGCTACAATTAGCTAGACTTTGTTTAAACCCTCTGTAAGCATGCTTGGTCCAGAGTTAGTGCTTGGGACAGAGTCTCCTTGTCTGAAACAGTCTTTTCAATTGCGCACAGTCAATAAGAAGTGCAGACATCATGAGGACATTAGACATCTCTGATGAGATGTGACTGGTTACATTGTGTGAGGCAGACACTCAAGGCTGCCTTTTTCAGAAAGACTTTTCACAGCTCTGAGTGTCCGGCCCTCGGTGCCAGCAGCTCACTGCCAGCCTTCTGCAGCTCAGCAATCGAACAGACAAATCTGCCTCCTGTCCTCCAGCTCCTATGGCTTGCAGCCCAACAAAAGGGTGGCTGGGGATTACTAGAACTGTCCTGTCATGGGGCATTGGCCTCTGTTACTGACTAAAGGTCTTTTCCATGAGGAAGTTGGTACACTGCTTTGACACGCTCTGTAATTATTCTCTGTAAACCTACACCATTTGCTACTGCTTAGCCAGTGCAGATGAATGCATCAAAATCTTACCAGTTGTTTTTGGATATGTCTTCAGCTTTGGGTATTTCCAAGACTCTGGTAGTTCATCCAGGTGTTGCTAAAAGCTTGTTATGCAGTGGGCTGGAGGCTTGTTGTGCTATCTCCTGTGAGTTTCAACAACAGACACTGCCACCTTATTTTTTCCCACCAACACAGCTAGAATAATCTCAGGTGATGATATCTTCTCATCCAAATGGTTTCCTGTGGTTTAGTTCATGCAAACCCAGAATTCAGCATCTGCATCATTCCCTCGTTTTGGGTAACCTTTCCCGATATTATTTAACAGGCTGTTTTCAATAAAGTCTAACGTACTACTTTTTTCAGTACTTTGATCCTCATCAAGATTTAATTTCATAATCCATCTCCCTTCTCTTCAGTTGGTCTATAATGTACATCACCAGCTATAGTGTTCACCAATATCACCAACTCTGGGACCTTCTCCAATCATTGTTCCTTGTTCTACTCTGTTCCTGTGTGAATCTATTTTATGAACCTTTTCATCCTACCAACTAACACCTCAGCTCCAAATCACTAACCTTTTTACAGTCACACTGTCGTTAATGAATGCTTTAATGTTGGTTTGCTTAAAAACAAACCATTTCTGCAGCCTGTAAACCCTCTCAGAGAGTAGCTCCTCTTTATGCTGCCCTGTGACACAATATACCCTACTGAACCTTCAAAGAATGGGACAAGAAGACTGGGCAAAGATAAAGTGGGGCCTTTGTTAAATGAAGTGTTTTCTGCATCTATCTTTTTCCATGCAAAAACTCTGATAATCTACAATACTATGGCTTTCATATGCTGGGACACAGTGCTAGCGTTGCAACTACTGCAGAAGGCAGGAACAAAGAAGGGAGATAAGGAGTTGTGCTGTAGGGGGGAAAGGAGGAGTGGAGAAAAAAATATCTTTTGCATTCATGGAATGATTGTGACACAATCATAATAATTCTGAAATAATTATATTCGTTATCAGTCAACATAATTTCCTGCAGTTCTACATACAACGTCATTTTCCAGCAGTCTGGCTGAACAAACGGTTCTGTTCTTGTTATTATTTTAGTACGAAGCAGAGTAATGTTGGCTGAACTAATAGCATAAACACAAGGATATCACTTAGAAATGCTTGAAGATTGACATACAGGCTATTGTTTCCTAACAAGATGCAGCCCTATTTGTTATTTCTCACTTTTTCGCCTCATGTTTTGCTGTAAAATGCCATGGTACTGCAGTGTTGCAAGGACAAACAGTGCAGTATGGTTAAACTCTAACTCCCTCAGTTTAAGTTATTATCTAGAGCATATTACTGTAGCATTGGAGGGCATGAGAGACTATTCAGTAGATGAAAGAAAAATAATACAAAACCAGTATCATGCTGTTTATTCTAACGCTGTAGGCTAGAACTCTGTGTATAACACATTTAAAACGACTGCCGGATTTTAACTTACCATTTAGGAGAGAGGATACAGGCTCCTTACTGGGTGTGACTTTCTTCCACCAGACAAATGCCTGGCTCCCCAGAGGGACTAGTATGTCCTTGGAGAGGCAGGTCATGTTACCTTCAGTTTTACTTAGTGACTGTTGGAGAAGGAGGCCAGCTGTAGCCTGGGCAATTCAGTTCCCAGGAGTTTTGTCACAGGATATGGGGCTTGGTTCCTGCCTTCAGCAGGCACTCTTCAAATGAGACTTTTGAGGTGCTACCAGATCTCTCTGGCATGATATTCTCTTGCTAGGTGTCTTGCACTTACATTCACAGAGGCTCACATAAACCAAGAGGAATCTTCATGCCATTTATTCTCTTGCTAAAGTCTATAGGCAGTATACCAAGCTAAAAAGGAGTCCTGCTGGACAGAAGTACCCAGCCCATCAATATAACAGGATTAGAATTTGGTCCTTTATGCTTACTGTAGTTGCTTTCTAATCAGCTTTCATTGTTGCTCAAATATTCCCCATTTTCATATAAAATGATTAATGTATACACATGAGAGAGACAGATTCTACAGGATCTCTAGTGGGTCTACTGAAAACTGAGTACAGGAAAGGGAGGACTGGAAAACACATTAAAAAGAACAGGTTTATATATAACAGACAGAAAAAGGAGGAATTCAGTTCTAGCTCTTTTGTTACTTCCCTCCCTAACATAGGTCAGTTAAGGCACTTACTCGTGCATCTCCAATTTCCATATGTAGTAGAGAGAAGGATGCAGCCTTTTTCTGAAACATTATGAAAGATAACAGTATAGGTGGTTACGAGAAACATGAGAATCTTACAAGGATCTTTGCTGGATATAGACTCATACAACATTTTTTTATAAGAGATGTGGGAGCAGAAAAGTAGCCTGCTGATTGTATTCACAAGTTTTATTAAATTAGGATAACTGGAATCTTAAGAGACTGAAAAGTGGCAAAATAAGATTCAGCTTGGCAAAAGTAATATGGGATATTTTTAAACAACTTAATAATTTAAGGCAAAATTCATCACAGTTTTAAAGGGATTAGAGACATAAATAGTTTTAAAGTCTGATTTTTAAATTTATGGTATTTTGGACACCTGGCATCTATGGGAAACCATTCAACTACACTGTTGACTTCTAAGCCTGCAGTCTTCTTTAAAAATTCTACTATGAGGACTTGGAGTACTGTGTAAGAGAAGTTTCTGTTCCAGCCGGCTTCTTTCCCTTTAGTCTCATTTCAAAGTCACATTGTTGAGAACAAAGGAAGTTTCTCAAACAAGAAGTACTGAAAACAAGCTAATGAGAGAGCTTTCGATTAGCCAAATTGGCTGCTTCTTTACAGAGATAGAGCTGCTTCCATGAAATAGACTCAATAGTATCTTCTGCTAGATATTATTTCTTTAATAATTCTCATTACACAAACATAGACACATAAAGTGCAAGAAGCATCTAAGGATGTCTAGATATGGATAGTTATGGAAAAATTAAAAAAAATTCTGTTGTTTGACTGGAGGAACTGTAGCACTTCTAATATTTTATGCACTAATTACAGGCTTTTAATATTTTATCAATCAATGGACATTCCACTTAGAGGCTGATTAACAGATAGGCTCAGTACCCCAGGCTCCAATTGAGCACAGCAAGACCTGGAGATCACATATCAGAGATCTTTCTCCTCTGATTTGTACATTGGTGGGTACTGAGTGAGTACCAATGCTGGCAAACTTAGACAGAAGAGGAAGGACTTTCATGTAGAGTGTAATCAGCCAGTGCTGGAATCACTGCTATGAACATGGCTGAAGTAAGCCCTTTGGGAGGACTGAAAAGGGATTAGGTATCCGTATGAACAGTAACAACATTTTAAGTTTTGTAGCCTTACTACCAAAGAGTTACAGGAGTAAACAAGCCTCATGGTTTAGAACTTCAGTTGCTGATCTGTGGGGGTCAGTATAGATTGTTGTCTCTATTATAATCCAGTCAACAGTTGACATAGGTATTCACTGTTTTTGTGTTAATGTCCTTGTGTTTATACAAAGCAGATCCATGAAGAACATGAAGCAATGTTCTCTCCTAGCATGACCAGACATGTTTCTGTGAATGCAGCATTGTTCTCCTTTCTGTGATGCTCTTGGAATATGTCTTTACCAAGAGGACAGAGTGGGATGACCATATACAGAGGATGATGAGTTGTGGCGAACAAGAATTTGCTCCTAATCTGTTACTACTTTAAATAAAACTGTTACTAAGTAGTTAAGATTTACATAGCCTGATAAGCATCAAAAATATATCCCTATATCTTTCTTTGCAATACTTTTTCCATGGTTTATCCATTCCCCAAGACTGTCCATTATTTCCAGCTTATACCACTATGCACTGCGCTGCAATCAGCTGGTCACCACAACCATCACTGCCACCCGTTGAGGCTTTTTACCTGCTCATAGAGACAGACTCCTATGTACTAACTTACTTGCCCGTGCTCTCAGGCTGGACCAGCAGGTCCCCTCCTTTTCTCAGTACAACAGCCCAATGCGTTTGCCTTTCTGTTGCATTTTAAGGATCATGCAGAGGTGGCAGGTGAAGGGCAGCAGTTCTTACCAAGCTGAATGGCTGTTCCTTGAGGCATTGAAGGGACTCTCAGGCTTCAGGAGGAACCCTTTACTCTCTCAATGAAAATAGACTTTGATGTATCTGCTTTTTCAGCACTGGGAAAAGGTAAGATGCAGCTTAAGGGATCCACAGTAAAAGGGCCTTAGATGGCTTAGAAAAAGCACGGGACAGGTGCCTTTCAACATTGCTGAAACTCCTCTTGATGGCTGCTGTGCTTGCTGTTATGCCCCGTTCATATTAGCCATGTGCAGCAGCAGCAGGATCACAGGGAGGCAGGATGATAAACATGGGATAGGCTCCACGTAGTGTGATGGCCACAATGCACTCAGAAAGACTACATCAGTTATCTTTCCAATTGACCTTTTTTGTTTTAATTATACCAAATATAACTATTGCACTCTGAGCTGTTTGCCTTGCTTCCAAAGCCAGTTTCGGGGTTCAGATGGAGCAATGAACAACTAGCAGCCAAGATAAAAGCCTGAGAGGTGAAATAATCACTTGAATGGATGTAGATGACCCTGCAAAGAGATGGGTAGATCTATAGTACTTTAAAGCAGTAATTTAGAATGAAATTCTCCTTTTAGCTCTGAATCCTTTGTAGGGATGTGATACAGTACACCTGTAGTTTTGAGATAGATGCAGGAAAATTTAAAACTTGCTAAGTAAGAGGTTACTGACAGCTTGCAAGGGGAGCAGTAAGGGCTAAGACTCTAGAAACCTGAAAGGTTGCAACTATGATTGGATTTTAGGAAAAAAGTAGGAATTACTAAGGCAATGAAGTACATACCTTTAAATAAGATTTGAGAAGCCCACTCACTAAAGACTTGTCTTTGATATATGGACACTGTCTCCTAACAATTGTTCCCTTTCAGGTCTTGATAATTTAAGATTATTTTTATAATGTACCTCGCTGTAGCATGCAAATGATGTAGTTTTGTATGCAATTGTATTATACAACAAAGCAAGGATCATCTGAACTAAAATGAATGCACAGTATTAAATCAGGTACTTAATCACTCATTTTAGTTTGATTTACTGGAGCTATTGTGTTCTTGTTCTATATAACTGAAAAAATCTAACAAGACACAAACATGTCTCTGAATACCATGATATTTAGATGTGCTTTAGAAAGCAATTAGATCATTCTGATTCTTAAAAACCCAATAGCACCATTAGACTTGCATATTAAAACACCCCCTTCTCCTCTCAAACTTAAGCACTGCCCTATCAAGGGGCCAAGTGGTGCATTAGGTTCCCATGTAAGAAGGCCATTAAGAGGACAAGCAAAATTAATTTCAGCTGGTTACTACTGCTTTTTTAAAAATTCTAAAATACTTTTTACTGGAAGACTTTTAAAAATCAGTCTGTGGAGGGGGCTGATTCATTTTGTGTATGCTATTGCTCTATCTTCATCTGGAGATAAATTATCACATTATTCTCTCTCCCACTTGCAAATTAAGTTGTCATTCAACAACTCATAAAGACGCAAGTTGCACAATCCACAAGAACAAATAATGCAACTCTTCTCTTTTCTTTTTTTTTAATGTGGTTTTTTTATATGTATGGTGTTGTGACTTTGGTTTCCCCCCTCAGTCTTTGTATCTGACCACATATTGGAAAGATGCTTATAATTTCTTTTTCTCCTACCTGGACAACATTAAAATGCTATTGCTAGCAAACGCATATTTGAAAAAAATAAGAAAACTCTATTTTCTAAGAGCATACTTTAAAAAAAAAACATTTCTTTTGGCAAGAAAGTTTTGACTTGTATTAGTTTTCTCAGAAGAATGTGAATTCCAGAAGAAAAAAGAAACAAGAAAGTTACTTTTCCAAATTAGTATACAAAGAGAGTATCCAAAGTCCTTTGATGTATTTTGTTTTTATGTCACCAAACCCTGATATTTCAAGTCCAAACAAAATGAATATTTTCAAAATAATGGTATTATACAATAATGCAAAATTATTTTTAGTGATTTTTTTTTTCTATAAAACTTTGATCTGGGAATTTGCATGAAAACTCTCTAGCAGTCTCTAAGAAACTGCTCTGGACATTTCTGCACTAACTATTGACATTTGGCAGTGAACTCTTGAATTACAACTATTAAATTTTTCTCTATATAAGAAGTTCTTAGGAATACTCATGCTTTCAATGGAATTTATTTTTCATCAAGTAGACTTGAAGAAATAAGATCTTTCCCAGTACTTTGAGTTGAACCTTTCTCCAAGGCTTCTGCTCTCTTCTCAAGTAAAATTTCACAGGACCATTTTGCTGGAAGTCAGCGAACACAAGAGCAGTGTTACATTCCTGTATTTCACCTGAGTTAAACAGGGTTTTGAAACCCAGGTAGGCATAAAGGAATACATCTCACTCATGATATTAGTGCTAGATCAAGGCTGTGGTCTCGCTTCCTTACTGCTCGGTGAGTACAGTGCCTGTGAGCTTTGTGGTGCTAACTTTTCATGAATTGAGAACAAAATGTAGGCAAAAGTGCCCCAGGTTTCCTATTCTTAGCAGGTGAATGTATTTTAAGAATGGTTTAAGCCATTTTAATTTCACTGAGTGTGAATGGTAGTACCTCACAGTTTTTGTCCAGACCACTTCCAATCTTACATCTTCAGTAGCATGGAGAAAAGCACCTGGGACTTTGGTAGCCTGCCATTATGCTGCACATCAGCGACAAGTGCAGGGCTGTCCCCTAGCTCAGCAAATATAGTCAAATGCACCTGATCAACTGTTTCTGGAATAGGTGCTGTTTTCTTCTGTGAAGACATCAGACAGGACCTGAATTTTGACTTTCTGATTAATATTTTATTTTTTCTGCCTTCTATTGTGACTTTCCTACAGCTTACTGATTTATCTTCTTACAAACATACTCATCTTACAAGTATGCACCTCTTCTCCTCTGACTCATGTTTTTCACAGTCAAGCAATTTTGTAGGTACTTTTCCAGCTTGGGCTTGACACAAATGGCTGATGCTAGTAATGGTGACTCTGACAAAACTATGCCTCTAAAAAAACCCCCCAAAACCCAAACCATAACAAACCAACAAAAAACCAGCAATTGGAAGAAAGACACCAGTCCTGTATGACGTAGGGCTACATAGAGGATAATGCCCCATGCCCAGTCAAGCTCTTCGAAATACTTTTTCCTCCTCTGCAATAGCTAGTGGGAAATGGTGCCTGATTAGAGCCAAGACTTTCTATATGCAGGCTGGTGGAGTGATTAAGTGAGGACAGAAAACCTGCAGAGCCTTGTTTTTGCCTTGCTGGGACAGGGCTCTGGGCAGTAGCGGTGGCATCCCTTTCGTGGCGGACAGGCGCAGGCTGGGGGTCTCCTGCGCTGCAAACACCGCTGGGCTGCTCCCTGCCACAGCACATTGAACACTTCTCTACATACATATGATACATGGCAAAGACATTGAGGAACCTGCAGCCTGTTCTGTTTTCCTTGGTGCTGCTTAGAGTCTTAAGGTCCTTATCCATGGTCATGAAATAGCACATTTGTATTATTTGTAATTTGTGTTCCTAGAGGAATGAAGCTTCAAAGAGCTGTAATCAGTGAACAGATTCCAGTGTTTAGGAATTGGATAGATGAATACATCTTATTTTAGAGACCTAGGCTTGCTTTAGAAGGGTATTTAGATTTATATTATGAAAAGGTCTACTATGTGGGTGTTCTACACGTCAAACTCAATAACCTCATGCATTCAGCAAATGGCTCTTTTACAGGGTGAAGTCTGACCACAGTTTATCTGAGGGTAGTAGCTTGACTAACTATAGACTTCACTGTCTTCATACAACTGATCAGGAATTTCATCCATATCTAACAGATGGGAAAACTGAGAGGAGAGGAACGAGGATATCTGTAACAGAGCTGATAAAGGAACTGACAACTCAGGCACCCGTTTGAGTGTCATGTTCCTCATATATGTTCTCTGACTCCTGAGGAGGACTATGTAACTAAATTCTCTGCCTAACTTAAAGAAAATAAATCAGGGTCTAGAATATTATTCATAAGGCAAATCAAATTATATAGTCTTTTCTCCTGCAAAAACACAGCAGACGTGCCTTTTTTTATTTATTTCACAAGACACAAAATAAACTGACAGAGAGTGTCTGCTAGTGGACTGCTCTGCAACAGCACTGAGCAAGTGCTAAAAACAACACGTTTGCGGTGTAATATGATAGTGAAATTGTTCCACAAGGTCTTGACTCTGGCCTTATGTTACCTGCATCAAAATAGTTCAAAAAAGGAGACGGAAGAAACCAGCCAAGTCCCCTCTAAAATTATCACTGGCACCAGACCCACTGAGTGTAGATCCTAGTATATTTCTATGAATAGAACTTGGAGGAGTTGTGGAAGATTTGCAGATCCTGTAATTTTGCAGCTGAAGCTGATGACCAGCAGCTGTCTACAGCTCTGGTGGCTGAGGAGCAAGCAAGAGGACTCTGAGCCGTCCAAGGGGGACCTACAAGCAACTTGTAAGGTACTTCAATCCTTGGAAACTGCCTACCTTTCAAAAGCTTTTCGTTGTCTCAAAGTAAATGTCAGGGAATGTAAGCATGGCAACATTCTCCTGTTTATCAAGTGAAACCTCTAAAGAATCTCTTCAGCCTCTGTGTGCCAAGTGCACAAATCATCAGCCTGCTCTCGGACGTGCTTACCAGCCTTAGTGGGTATTACTTGTACTAGAAAGTATCTGAAGGGTCAGGACCCATGAGTTATTGTTTTTACTGCAACCCCTAGGGGCACTACATAGGAATTAGAATACAAGGCGTTGAACAAGGCACTTGAGCATGTAGCAGAGAAGTTCTGACAATCTGCAGTTTGCAGTAGACAGCAGTGAGTGTATGCCAAAGATATAGGGAGAAGAGGCATTAAAGAAGCATAAAAGTGGTCAGAGGTTTAATACCACCCCTATTTCATGAAGTAGTACTTACTAAAAACAACGTCATAGGGAAAATATGCATATTGGTTGAAAGCTTATGTGCAAGGCAAAATACATATGTGCTGATAATTATGCTGTGGTTTAGGTGTGGAGGTTGGGTTTCCCTGTGCAGTGACATTACAGATGTCTACAAATTGTGTCTTACATCTAAGTTGTTTATAATGTGATTGCAAACAGCGAGTGTATTGTTTCAACATGGTTAATGTTTATGAGCTGCATTTCAGTTTATAGGTGCACACAGATTGCTTGGAAAAGTACCAGGCCATTCCATTTTTAAGCCGTGATGAAGAAAGATGGAAGCCTACATATTCCCTTTCAGTGTAAAATCACACAGGGGCAACAAAATAAGTCCAAGAAATCTACAGTTGTTTGGGTCTTAAGTTTCTGTGAATTGCCTCATATCCGTATGTCTGTGAGATTATCTGAGATTGCAAATAGGGATATTTCAGGCCAAGAAAGGAAGACAATAAAGACTGGGAATCCATGGGAAATCAAGACTGCAATGCTGTAGGTTCTTAGCATAGACTTGCAGAAAGACTTATCAAAGGCTTTGCTCTGGCCACCAACAGAACCTTTAACAAAGTCCAGCTGGTTGTTGCACTGCTTTTGTCTCAATGACCCGTGTGTGCACTCTGGGAAGAGGGGGTTCATGCAGGGTAAATGGATTTAATGCTGCTTCAAGCCACATTAACTGTACTCAACATTTACAACATATGGTTCCCAGGTTTCACAACGGAAAATAGCATTCAGACCTGCCGCTCCTTAGTTCTTCATACATCCTCTACTGTGCTTCCTATTTCACTATGACCTACAAACCACCTGAAGGTTTTGGAGGAGAAGGTAGTGCAAAGGGGAAAGGTAACATCAACTATTGCATTCTTGGCTTAATTTTGCCCCCGCTTCATTAGAAAAGATGTAAAGCAGAAAAGTGGACGTGCTGAATGTAAAAATATCAAACAAAAATTACCCTTTGTGGTTTTCATTAGAAAATAGGATAAAGACTGTTATTAAAACATATATAAACAGAATGATTTTTTCCCCATATTTTTACTTGTAGTTTTCCTTCTATCTCTCCTAGCAGCATTCCTGGAAATTAATTACAGAAATACACAGGTACGCAGCAGCGCATCAGTAGAACAGGGATGCACAGTTTACTAGGTTTATGTGTTTATAGAAGAGAACAGTCACTGAATGGACCCTTTCCTTAAGCCTCTAGATCCCTCCAGTTCCCCCAGCAGTGGGATGTGTGATGTTAGGTATTCTGTGCATAATGCTCCCTGAACAGCGAGAGCTACATTACTTAAGCTGCCAACTAGATAATACAGTTTTACATGCTCAGCTGTAAGAGTTAAGAGCTTGGTTTGCCAGGGATAGAACAGAAAGGAGGTGTGCTGGGAAAGGAGCAGGGCACCCCTGTTAAAAGCTGTGCATCTAATTTCTCATGCAGTGTTGTTTTCGCTCATTTTCCTGTTCTTCAGCACTTAATGATTTTTCTGTCATCAATGGAGTTTTAATTGAGTGGGATTAGGGGTGGATTAAAGGATCTCATCAGAGCTCATACTCCCTGCATCCACTTCCTGTTGAGTCCTCTCAACAGAAGAGCTATTGACATTAGAAAAGTGAAAAATACTTAAGACAGTGACACAGTGAGGGAGAACTCAATTGAAATGTAACCAAGGAGTTACAAGTGTAAAGGCAAGCATGTCATAAAATCCTGGAGATCAGAGAAGGACATCACTTTTTTCCAGTCCTGGATTTCATCTGGCTATATACAAGAGGGGTTTAAAGTTTAGCAGATGCAAAGACATCACCTCAACTCCTTCTTCAACAGCTCATAGATTTTTTTGTTGCAATTGTTGTAACGGTCAAAAAAAAAAACCAACACAGGCAGACTTTGTCAGGAAAAGTAAAGGCAAAAGAAAAAAACCCTTTATTCACACACAGCTAAACTTTCATACTATTCTACTACTGTCCATAAGGGTCTCTGCTACCCATCATTGGCTAGGTGTTCTTGTCCATCAGTCTTAGTCCATCTTCTGATAGGTGGACATCACCTCTCCTCATGCTGGCAAGTCTCAAAACGCACTCTTCCTATGCTTGGTTGTTTTCTTCAACTCCTTCTGCTTTCCCAGGCCTGGCCCAAGGACATAGGTGGTGTTTTCTGAAGTTTTCCCAGGGCTACAGTTGCATTCTCTCGAGGCTTAAGATGTCTGTGGCCCAATATTCTTCCACTATTTTTTAATGAAAGACATTTTCCATCATATAGCTGAATCAATATTAAAAATGTTGTAAAATTCACCGCAGAAAAAACCCCAGTGGATTTGCATTTCATTCTATATTTACACTGGATTTAGAATCAAGACTACAGTATGAACATAAACCCTCTCTTTCTCCTTTTATGCTGGGGAGAAGTAGAATATCAAAGTTATGCATTTATTTGGGTTAGTTATCTTTTCACTTTTTTTCTTGAAAATACTTTATCTTATCTAACCAGGAGAAAAGGGAGAGGGAATAGAGTCTCTAAAAATGAATCTATTGAGTACTTAGCCAGACATAGGAGAAAATCCTGACCCAGCAAAGAAAAGAAAATACTCCCAGTGATTTCAGTGGGCACAGTTTCATATATTGCTTCCCACACAGAGCAAAAACTTTGTTCTGCTCTTTATGTGTTGCTTTAAAATTGCCAAGAGTTACACATGCAAATCCACAGCAAGACTGTAACTAGAACATTTAAGACCAATTATACAATTCTGGGAACAATGACCGAATCTCATCACAATTTTTATCTTTTAGACACTATGAAATCTTTCCAATAAAAAAAAAAAAGTCCTGTCAGATATGCAAAGCAGGTCTCAACTCTGATATGCTTCTGACATCAATGGGATATACGTATACAGTACTTATATATATGCATTTGCAAGTCATAATTTACCATGAGGTTCTGTGAGAATAAGATTGGTGTTTTCCTTTCCACTTCCGCACTTAAAAGAAGCAGTGACATTTTAGACTCTTGAAGGACCTTTTAAGTACAATTCTAGATGTGACTCAGTTAAGACCTTCAAAGTTACACCTATCCAAAGGTGCTCTAATATTTTTAGGATGGACATTCTTGTAAAATGGGCTACCTGTAAATCTTATGTTAAACATGATTGGTGAGGCCATTTCCACTCCTCTGGGTTATCCCAGCTCCCAGTATCTTGCCTAAGTAAAGGTGATTATATATAACAATACTTTTGTGAGGGTTTTTTTTGTGTCATTATTTGTTCATTATTTATTTAAACTGTTACCATATGATGGGACATACCCTCTTCCACATGAAAACCTGTCTGCAAAGATACTCTTTGCTTTTGTAGAATAACTTTTAATCATGCTGCTATCACATCTTTGTGAGTTCATTTGTTACTGAACACATGTAGTAACAGGAGTCTGGCTGTGGAATGCCTGTAACTCCATACCAATCAACACATCTGCAGTGAATGTCTGGGATTTGTTGATATCCACTAGCCTGGCTAGCTCCACTGTGTATGCACAGTAGCATTCAGGTTTACAGGGTTACCAGGACTCTGCAATTTTCTGAGGCTTCTGAGACACCCACTCTGTTTGCACTTCACAGCTGTTTTATGCATATACAATAAAATAAATCCAACCAGTCTCCAAACCATCAGAGCTATCTCATAATGGCACCAGATTTACTTCTCTGCACATATGAAGCTGTTCCTTTCCAGTAAATCCCAGACAAATGTTGGTAGACATGCACTTAGGAGGCTGAGTTTCAGACAGATACTTAGGGTTTGCAAAATCATTTTGTAACAATTCAAACTCATTGCTAATAGTTCACATGAAAAAAACTTGTTAGAAAAAACCCCCTGAGGTTCTAGGTCCCTCCCTGTTTGCAGTTGGAACGTTGTGAAATCAGTCAAGTGGCGCACTGCTGCAAGGAGACTGGAAATCACTGTTGAAGGACAGGAACCAATAGAGGTGCAATGAGGCACAGAGAGAAATTAACTTAAAATACAGCTAGGAAAGCAAAACTCATATTTACAGCAGCTTTTTCAAATTTCCACAAATATAAAGAGTGCATGATCAGTCTGGAATATTGTTTCCAGTATTCAGAAAGAAATAATAATGGAGAATACAGCAACTAAAAATATAATCTTACATGTTACTCTATATTTGCTAAACAGAGGTACTTGAATACAATGCAATTCTCAGTAATTTATGTTTGGTTTTTTTTTGAAAATACGTGATTTTTAAACATGTGACTTTGAGCTCAGGGTGTTTAAAACCAAATAGCATTGTGTAAATTATGTTAAATAGTGAAAATTATGATTAGAATAACTCAAGAGTCAAATTCAGACACCTATTTTATGCTGCTGAACTTCAAGTATAATTGGGTCTGTCTCACATTGATACTAAAAATAAGAATATTGTAAATGAAGTGGAAGAAAAATTATGGCACAGGATCCCATGAGTTAAAGCCTTCAGAGCATCAGTCTAGTGGTCAGACATAATCTAACATGGCCAATAGATTCTCCTAAAGTGCTCCTTGCCATTACAAAGCAATTACTGAAAACAGACAGAAAAGAAGAGATTCTTTCAACATTGTCATAGTTAAGCCTCAGCTGGCAAAGAAGCCCCACAGAAGCCCCACACTCCCTCGCTCACTCACTCACCAATGGGATCAATAAAAGAACTGGAAGGGTGAAAGCTGGAAAACTTGTGGGTTGAGATAAAGACAGGTCAACAGGCAAAGCACAAGCTGTGCACACAAGCAAAGCAAACCAAGGAATTCATTCACCCCTTCCCATGGGCAGGCAGGTGTTCGGCCATCCCCAGGAAAGCAGGGCTCCATCACTCATAACAGTGACTTGGGAAGAAAGATGCCACCCCTCTGAATGTCCCTTATTTCCTTCTTCTTTTCAGCATTATATGCAGATCATGATACCGTATGGTATGGAATATCCCCTGGGTTGACTGCAGTCAGCTGTCCTGGCTGTGTCCCCACCCAGCTGCTTGTGCAACCCCAAGGTCCTTGGTGGTGAAGTGTGGTAGGAAGCAAATAAGGCCTGGGCTCTGCGTAAGCACTGCTGGGCAGCAGCAAAAACTATATAAATTCTATACAGTATGTAATATAGATTATATATATAGAACTATAAATAATACAATATATTATATACACTCTGTATTATAAACACTTTCAGCACAAATGGAAAATATATCTCCATATCAGCTACTATGAGGAAAAATTTATATTCCAGTTAAAACCAGCACAAGCATCTTCCACAAAAGCAGACAAATCAAAAAAACTAAAACTCATGAGAGGGTTTGAAGTTCTTTAAAGCAAAGGTGATCAACCCTAAGAGTGGTTGAAAACTGTTAGTAGCTGTGCTGCTAGTACTTATTTTTGCTTTGAAAAATAGAGCTGTAATGCTGACCAGTTCTTTAAGATGTTGGGAAAGAGCTGTTATTCTGTTGAACCAGCAACTGCAGGTGAGAAATCAGACAAAGAGAAACATGTGTTCACACAGGTCTCATCTTTTCTTTCATAAGGGTTTTTTTCTTTAACATTTTCAATTTGCTAGTTGTATTGAAGTTTTATAGTTAAAATTCCATCTTGGAATTCTCATTAATACAGCTGACATACACTAAATTTATATTTATGTTTCAGGCAGTAAAAAGACATTACAGAAAAGAACTCCTTGATTAATTGCATCTGCTTTTGGTTACATTTATTTTCTTATTTGTGATCATTGTTCATATTTTCTGGAAACTGATTTTCTCAAATTAACAGTACAATTGATTCCTGCCCTGGGGTAGCTATTTCAAGAATACTGGACATTTCTATGGTATTTTTACTAACTCAGTTAAAATGCTTCTAGTTCATTGACAGTAAGAGTTCAAGTAAGGCATATAAAGCTACCACTGTGAGCAGAAGGAAATTGCCTTCATCTATTTCCCTGTGAGATATAGAACTGCATGATTTAAAAGTGTGATAGAACATTTATAGGTGAATCTGACCATTGCAAGAGTAGAATAACAGGTCAGATGGGGCAGAAGAGCAGTTTTGAAATCCTCAGGTAAATGTCATATTTTCATAAAATTTCATAGTTTGCACAACTTCTTGAAATGCTGTAAGAGACTGAAAACCAGTCAGAACTTTGAATAAATTAGATTATATGATTTAGATGTGTGCAAAAAAAAAAATCAGAATGTGTATATAAAGAGGCTTTGCGGATCAAGGCTTTGAAATAAGCTGGATTTGTAATAACAAGGTTTTATAAAGCATACAGTCTAGAGGAATGTACAGCTAAAATATTTCAAGGCTGAAGTTTTCCATAATAACAGAGAAAAGAAGCATTTCCTCATTTGAATCCTATTTACTTCTGTGTCCGAGTATGTCAGATTGACCAAAACTCTCCAGAGATACAGGGAATTTGACACAGTGATGAAAGTCTGAGACTTCTGATGAAGTTTACTTTTCTTGGAGAAATTACAGGACACATGCCACCTTTGCAGGCACGCTGTTGTGTTTTTGGCACAGAGCTGGAGACAATGTTGTTTGTGCTTTCTGAATAAAAAGATTTCTGTATTCAGATTCAGTGAAACAATCAGATCTTGGCATGTAGTTCCTTGTTCCTTCATAGGAAGAATACCAGAAAACCAGGTCAACCTGCTTAGTCTGGCTGATGCCTTTTGTTTGGATAACAATACAGTAGGGGAAATACAATAGGGAAGGAGCAATGTATGGTACAAAGTCATAGCCTGAATGCACATTTTCACTAACTTTGAGAAGCTCCCAGGGAATTCATTGGAATCTATGTTAATCTAAAGTAGAAAGAGTTACTATAGTTACTAATATAATGGTTACTAAATAAAATTCTCACTGTAGAAAGTGCACATTCTGGGATCCTATAAGTTGAGAAGATAAAAGATCTGTAATTATGTTTGCCAAGTTAATAAATGATTGGCTTCCTTTTATATTGTTCCAGCGTAGACAGAATATGTGCATAACACTTTAAATGTTTTCAACAATTCAGCATCAGCCAGGAGTATTAGAATGCTTGCTCCCTCTCCTTCTTTTATTTAAAGGTTGGCAGTAATTTTTCATGTCAAGGTCATGATTGATGTGGGTTAACTTTCACTAAGAGTCTTTTGGAACATTTTGAGTAATGTTAAAAATTATGGCATGCAATACATCAAAATATTTTTCTAGACTTCCTGCATAAGTAAACAAACACTAGGGAAATGTGGAAGGCATTCTTGGTATTTCGTAAGCAAGTTTCAAACTGCATGTTGCAGATTTATATGCTTCATAGCTTATGCTGCAATGCATGTTGCATTTTATTAAAATACACTGTTGGTGAGGAATAGATGGTGATCTACTACATTTGTGTCTTTGCCCATGTCAATTTGAAATGGAGATCAATTCACTAAGAAACGTATCCAAGCATGGATTATGTAACCTGTCCATCAAGTGTCAGTTTCCTGGGGAAAAACTAATAGCAAATCCTCAATCTTAGGCCAAATGTCAAGACTGTAACGTCCAGCGCTCTGAGTATGGAACATGAGATTACAACAACATCTGCCATTGACAGGCAAATGTTAAAGCCACTGATCTTCAGCAGTCAAGAACTGAATAGCACAGAAAATCCCTCCAAGACATAATTCCTAAAGATAAGTACAGTAAAACAAGATGAGGAACAGGTGAAGCAGCAATGTATTTTCCTAAGAGAAAAAGAAAGAGGCATGTCTACTGTCACTCAGTAATGTACACTAAAAAAAAAAAAAAGTAGACAGGTCACTGGCAGGTGTACAGTTTGGATCTCTCTTCTTTTTTTTATAGTCAGTTTGCATAAGACAACTAGTTTAGATCAGAAATTGTATGATTTCATATCATTAAACTTAGGTGAGATGAGTCCCACATCTAATGCATATAGATAATTACTGGTAGTTAAAAAAACATTTTAAGATCTTTTCAAGTGTCAGGCGGGAGATAACCACTTTGGGAGGATATGCTGCAATATTTCGACATGTTCAAAATTACTTAAGTGAACTATGTCTTGGAAAACTGAATGCCATTGGGAAGGTGACACAAAGTGACTGAGAGTGTTTGAAACGCTGTATTCAATATCATACACACCACACTCTGCTGAGGTGCACAGTAAAAGAGCCATACAATTAGCTGTCAGCAAGTATTCTCTGCTTCGCAAAATTTATACGATAGCGTCTACCATAACTGTCAAAGTTCAAACTATGTTATTTCAGTATAATTTTTACTTTTCCAAATATTCCTAATGTATTTTCATTGTTGTCTTGAAATTAATCTAACAGACAATGCCTTATTTAGTTTTAAACTGTATAGTACCCAACAAACTACCAGAAACTTTTCTGTATTTCCATGGCTTAGGGCACCAGTGGCCACAGGAAAAGATATACCCTTTCAACCAAGACTTTAATTGTTTCTAAACTGAAAGAAGACTAATACACTGCTGGCAATTTATGAACCTTTTGTTCTACCAAGATACAGCTGTGCATAAATCTTGAGAATCTGTATTATTTAGCTTGTTGCAGCTCTGTAAAAGAGTATGAATAATACAATATGCACTTCTGTTATGTTTCCAGCAATCACATTGTTTTCTCTATTCCTGATTTTCTTAGCCATAAAGGAAGGTTTCAAGATCTTTGTTCTAAGAATCCAGGCTAGAAATTATTTTTATGATCTGCTCCATTTGCATGCTGTCTCACATCTGACAGTCCACTATGAGCAATTGAGAGACTTCTTCTGCATAAATTGCAGTAAGCCTTATGGCAATTATTGCTATCTTTACTGATCCATGCAAAACCATTTCTTCTCTCATTCCAGAAAGTGCAAAGCCTCTTCTTTTTAGGGAGTTGTTGACCATATTACAGTTTTCAGCAATATAGCTGTGCAAGTAGAAGTTAACCAGGCCCCTGAGAGGCCTGGTTAATTAGAAGTTTTGCTGCATGGCACAAGTGAATGAATTGTGGGTAAGACTGTACACATAGATTGTTACCCAGAAAGGGCAATTTTGCTTTCTATTAATTAGGAAATAGACAATAAAAATAAGGTTATCTGTTATATGTATTAAGACACCTGCAAAGTTAGAATATTAAAATAATAATGAATCATTTTAATGATGTTAATACAGAATTGAAGTGAACAAATAAGATGAGGGGCACATGTTCAGGTATGGTTTAGGAAAATGAAGATATGAAGTGAATGAAGTGTAAAGACATATTTAAAAGACAGTCTGCATTCTAAAGACGCATCTTTGGTTCCTGTTATTCATCCTGTCCTGCCAAGCTGAAGGTTTTGTGATCCCAGCTTGTTAAGAGGTTTTATTTGTTTCTTTGTTTTGGTTGGTTTAAGAATGAAAAAGCTAGCTCAGGTCTTGTTTGACTTCTGCTGTGCACATCTACAAAAAGGGAGGAATAATGTTTTTCTAATAATGTCTTCAGAGGTATGAAATAAATAAAGGAGCTGGTAGCCCTATCTTTATGAGACAGCTAGCAGGTGGCATCTTGATTTGTTGAAGGACTGTTCCCTTAGCATTGCTGTCATGGCTGTAAGCCATGTACTGGATTGTAATTCAGTCAATTAGAAACTTAGAAAAAATTTTTAAATGCTGCCTAAGAACATGCTCACTGATTGCCCTGTACGTATATGAAACAGACCAGTAGACACTAAATACCCTTATAGCTAGTATTCACCCTGTGATAAATCCATGGGACAAAATAATCTTTAGATAACAAAGAGTTTACTGTGCAGGGTGCTAGCGGCTGTTCTGAAAATGTGCCTTGAAACTGTCTTCCATTTCTGTACCAGCTGATAGCATATCTTTAGTTTCTGCAAGCACATCTTTTACTGTCTTCTGGTTTTAAATGTACTGCTAACTGCTGTTACCTGAACTCACTTGTAAAGCCCTGCCACTCTCGTAAATGCCTCAGAACGAATCGTCATCACATTGTAGCTACAGCTCTCCAAGGATGACCCACAGTCAAAGCCTGTGACCTAATGAATGAACAGGTAGGAGGAGGACACCCTCTAGTCATTCCCCTGCAGACAGAACAATTGCAGGAATTGTGAACTCAGGGCAGGACTTTGTATTTTCATTATTTAATTCCTCAGAACAGCTAGGAATTGTTCTTTTTATATTTTTGATTTATAATGTCAAAAATCCCTAGCTTTTTTGAGACTGGACTATTGCAGTGAAATCTAACCCTTTTAGTACCCCTACCACAACTAAATGAATTAAGCAATATCTCATAAAACTAGTAAGATAATAACTACAGGGCATCAATTACAATGGTGAGAGATGCTTTCTTAAAGTAAGAGATGGATCACCCTAATTTCTCTTGTTTGTCAGCCAGAAGTGATGAGGCTTTATGCTTGTCATTCACCAAGGATTAATACAGTTAGCCTTGAAACCTTGACCACTTTGTTCTGAATTCTTGCTTTCAGATTTCTGGGTCACTGATGTCATGATGAAAAGACACATTTGTAATGAGTCCTTTGGCCATTGTTTTTGATTCCTTTCAATTCCTATTTAATATCAGAAAAGAAAGGACGCCCATGTTTCTGTGAACAAGTAATGTTATAATGTTACTCAAGTGGCAGTAATGTGTGACTTGGTATGGTGTGTACCCAGTTCGTATCCTGGGTGTCTATGCAGTCAGGAATTGGTTGTCACCATTCCTGGAGGTAAATGTGGCACGTGGGGGCATGGTATAGTTGTGATTGGCAGTGCTGGGTTAGTGGCTGGACTCCATGATCTCAGAGCTCATTTCCAATCTAAAAATTATAGGGTTCTAACGTACTTTTACTCCATGAATGTGTTCATGTGTTTATGTCCTGTTGAAGTCATTGGGTTATAAAGACTTCTTAAAGTGTAAGCATGTACCTGACTGATTTTCTATGTAGGAATGCAGCAGATGAATGCAACCAAATCATAAATTTCTTTTCCTTGACCTGCATTTTCGAATAGCCAACTTGAAAACCATGTGGCCTGATTTTAAAAGGTTTTTGAACGGAGCAACTTCAAGACAGAGCAGAACCTTGTAATCCTAAGGGATGCTTCATTTTCCAGCTTTATCAGTGAAGCTTTACATACCTTTGCCAGTGAGGCATAGAAGGATTTGATTGTATAATATTTGTCATAAACTCTGGGATACACAGAACAGAAAAAAGGAAATTCATAAGAATAATGACATTTATTGATGACTGCTCTGAACTGAAATTAATGCTTCTTCTATCTGCCAAGATGAAGCAATTTAAAAAGGAGAATAGAACATATTCAGTGAGTACCAGATCTGTTTAATACAGAAAATTTTATAAAAACACATAGCTAAGAAATGGGAAAGAGGAGTGCTTGAGATCCATCTGTTTTATTTAAAATGTTTTTAAACTATTTTGAAAAGGATTTCTAAGTGATTTTTTAAGACATATTTATAAAGGATAGAAAAAATTGTTTACTAAAATGCAGCAAGATAAAACTAAGTGTAACAGAGTGAAGCTGTGCAGAGGAAAAAGTAATCTTTACAAGCAGAACAAGTTTGTTAATGATAAAATTCACTAAACTGTTATAAAGCTTCCCAAGGAACATAATAAAAGCCCCATTATTGATTGTACAAAAGAATAATCTGTAAGTAATGTGTCCCTGGCAGAGTCTAATTTAGCTAATAAAATGCTTTTTGAATCCCATTTTGAAGTTTTTTGAAGGAATAAAATATTAGTGAAACCTCTGATTTGTCTGAGTTATCTCTGCACAAAAACGAAGAGGATGTTAAGAAGTGATCAAGTAAGTCCCATTTGTATTTTTTTGAAACTAATCTGTACTGCTGAGTTTGGGGCACTCTGTCTGTAAAGAAGTGTTTACCAGCAACCCAAATCTTCCAGTGCATTGCTCCAGCAACCTGATGGAGTTGATTTGGCTTCTAGCAGGTCAAAGCCATTGCATCACAGTGGAGGGTTAGACATAACACAGGTCCTAAAATATTGAGGAATTTATTAATTCTTTCATCAGTAAATAACTTGAATACCTAAAGGACAGTTAACAGCCTTATATGTGGGCAATCTTCTGCTCCTCTTGGAATTGAACAGATTTGGGAATCAAAGATCAGGATTAAACCAGGGCATGCTTCCCTCCAAAGCACTAAATATACTTCAAACCACACTTATTTTGTTTTATGTGTTTGCTTTGCTGGGGAATGTAGCCAAGGCCTTCAACCTCTCTGGCACTAATTACAAGTTTTAAATAAATAATTGGCAACTAACTCTGCATGCACCAAACAAAATTCTACCTCTGCCTCCAAGAGTACAATAAACATGGCTTTAATGTAATTCCCAGCACATGCAGCTCTGCATAGGCTGTTTTCCCTCTTCTGATTTGAAAAGAGTAAAGAGCACAGAGGCAGTGTACGGTTGGAAAATACTGGTGCTAAAAGTCCTCGTGGGTCCCCAAAGGGCCTGGTAAAGTACTTTATAGCATCAATTGTATTATATATCATGACAGGAAACACTTAACTAATCTTGGGAGGTGTATTTAAAAAAGCCACAAGGTCCAAAGAACACATACTTTTCAAATATATCAATATCACAAGTATATTAATATTATTCTGGTGACAGCATCAGAGTTTACTGACAGCTAAATGGACCCAAAATAGGGTTTTTTCTTTTCACTTGTTAGGGAAATGCTTAGCAACTGTAAATATATTTCCTGGCCAGAAACTAATTCATCTTCTAAAGTGAATTAAAAAAAAAAGGCATTTAGAAGTTAAAAATATAATATAAGGTAAAACTTGAGCTGAAATGTAAAAAGAAATCCCTTATTTTCAGTAATCTCTCAAGTTTCAGCAAGGCCTAACCAAACTCTTGGGACAGGTTCAGAAAAGTAAATGGATTATTTTACCAATAAGAATACAGTGGTAAAATACAGAACTCATCTGGAATATAATAATTATGTTTACAGTTATATATAGTGTACACCTAACAAATTATTAATATCACACAGAAATTTATCTAGAATCTTCTTTCATTCATCCTAATTCATCCTAACACTGTATGTAGCTATACCAATGTTATTCAAACAAAAGTATTTGTGTAGCATTATTAATTAACATGAACTTCCATGTTCAGCTAGCAGCAGAAATGCCAGCTCAATCAGTATCAGGTGCCTGTATGTGATATATGTGATGCCATCATCAAGTTTGGCAAGCAATACTTAGGAAAACACATAACGGATTAGTATACTTCAGCCTGGTCTTCATAGACTGTAAACTGACCTTCCCTGCTCAGTTTAGAGGATGAAACCTGGCAGAGACTGACAAGTGCCAAAGCTGTCAGCGCAGAGACATCCCAAGTCAGCACATCCATCATGCAGGTGACCTCAGCACACACCTGGGACACCCTGGGACTAGCTCAGTGTGTGTCCCTGACTGGGGGCAGAAGGGTGTCCTGACTCCCCCTCAAATAGTTTATAGTTCAGATTCTATGGAGGTAGGGAAGTTTCTCTGCCTCTCCTCTTTAGCTCTCAAAGACAACTTGCGCCCTGTCTACATGACCATTTGGGTTCCCTTGGCAGTCATTGGAGAAGGCTTTCATGTCTCAGGTGGAGCCTGACCGAGTCCATTTTACTCTGTAAATGCACGAAAATTTGCCTCTTTTTTGGACATCAGAAACTGACAGAAAATATGTATCTTTTTAATCACAATAACGACTGGCATGACCTGGACATCTTTCACTGTCAGCAAGAATGGACCTCACAGCCCACTTACCAACACATTCTCTTGGTACATCTCAGTGAAAATCTGCAATTATGATGTACTAATACACTGAGATGCGGTGTCACAGGCATTTAAATAAATGGGTTTGCATTTTGTTGCAGCACCTGGACGTTTATATTCAGTGATTGTTAACAGGTCATATTTCAGTTATTGATTATTTAATGCCAAACCTGACGGAAGGGTCCCATTTTTGCTCTCATATGTGCATACAATCTCTTTTTCACTGGTCTGGGAGGACTAAGGAAAGCCTACTTGGTTCTTTGCAGAGAAGAGTGCAGTTTTCTAACACAAAGTGTAAGATTTGATGCTACTTCCCCACCTTTCCTTTCCCATTTTCTCTGTCCCTGTGCACAGCAAAGATGATAACCCACAGCAACATATAAAACTTGGACTAATATAAGAAGCTGAAGTTTCTTTCTCACACACATCATATTCAATGTAGTGCAGGAAGTTCAGGATGGACAACACAAACTGTTCAAAAAAAGTGAGACAACTCCCATGTGTTATGAAATAGATGAAATACAAGATATCTATCTGTGTAATCAGATATCCATATGCCCTCATTTAAAATTATATAAAAATATATATTCACAGACACATTTATTTTTTAATGCACATTTAATTACTGTTAATATTGTCGCTCTACACTTGTAAATATGTATATCTATGTATGTGTGTATATAAGATCGTTGATACTTGTCTGTCAGTTTTTCAGTCTTTAGACCAAGTTACTACCACTACACCATGTAAGACTTGTAGAACTAAAAATATATTGAAGTGAATGATGAGTTAATGGTTCACCATTTGCCAATGCTCTGCTGTTCAATAGGTACAGAAAAATGGAAGAAAGAGTCTGCTATGTGGAAGGAACTAGAGGTCTACAGATTTTCAAGCTTCATAGAGTTTAAGGGGCTTTTTTCCCCTATGTACGAAAAAAAGTCAAATAGAAAAAGTTAGAAGCAAAATGCAAAACTCAAAAATGCCCACTTTATTAGTGTTATTTATCCAACTCTGTCTTATGCTATGATAGAATGAAAAAATAGTCCTTTTCCAGAGAGAAAATCCATTAATATTTGTGAAATGCTTAGATATTGTGATAAAAGGGATCCTGTTAGTACTTAGACAGATGTATCTGCAACATCTGGCAGTAGATTTCACAGCCCAGTCAGAGGTCTGGCCTTGATGACTCTGTTTAATTATCTCTTGGCTAAGGAATGTATGTCTTTCCCTCCTCTCTCTCATAACCCTACAGAGATCCCGTCTGGGAAAAATATTGGGTAAGTGAAAACTTAGCCCAGGGAGTTGATGAGATGAGGTAAATCTCAAGCTGCCATGTTCATGAATACTCAAAGTTTTAGCACATTTTTACAAGCTTTGGCAGAAGGACATCATTAATGTTTCAGAAGTTCTCCTGATCTTTCTTTATTGCTTTTTGGTCAGTGTCCCTGTAGTTTTCCAGTGTGGTATTTTCATATTACTGGAAGAAAGATAATCTCTCTTTCTGGTAAGGAATGCTTTTGCTTTTTTTATTACTGAGTTGCAAAATAAAGCAGAATGTGGCTGTATAGGTATCTTAGACTTGGACATCAAAGTAGTACAACAGTCAGTCCTAGCAGGCATTCAGCTCTCTTGAGCAAACTTTATATTTATAAATATTCTGCTTTACTCATAGAACATTTGTTCCTACTAACTGTGTGTACAATACTATACCTTAGGTAAATCTACCAAGGAGTTACATTTAGGTTGTCACATATGAGAGTCCTAAAGGAAGCTAATTTCCATGACTCATTTCTTCCTAATTTCTACTGGTTTGGTAATTCTGTCTACAATGTTGCTTTTTTCAATTGAACAAATATCTCTCAAGAAACTCTCACCTAATCTAACCGGTGCATTTGATTCCACTGAGAAGCATCTGAACTATAGAAAGATATTCCACAAAGCATCCCTATATTAGATAGAACACATTTTTAAAGCAAAAGGGAGGAAAATTTTGGCACTTAAGGTACATACTTGATCTAAGCAATGTTTTACAGGTAGAATTTTCTAGCATGGGTATGTTTTCCCTCAGCCCACACCACGGCCCCTGGGACCCCTAACCCAGGCTCTGATAGTCTGCACCTCCCCTCACTCCAGCTGCAGCCCCAGGGGGCCAGTGGGCCAGAAACCCTGCCTGGGCAGGGTGGCCACAAGGGCCAGAGCACATAAAAACAACAGCACATGATCTTCATTTCTTTTGAGACCTACCTCCACGGTGTGAAAGGTGGACTTGCACAGGACTCTCTGGAGGTAGCTATCTTTCTCTTATTCTTCACTCCTTTTTCTTCTGTTAAGATCATCTCTTAATATTTTCTCAATATTTTGGGTAACCTAAAACCGAGTGGGTTGGAATTTGCTAGGTTGTGTGTGTTAGCAAGCGCTAAGTCATAGCTTTGTGCAATGCTTTGTTTTGGTTGTAGTTTACCCTTTTAAACTTCTGCCAAGATCTCTTATTTTCTCCCATATTTTCTAAAATTATCAGTAAAAGTATCTTCTGAGAAAACACGAGCAGTATGTTCTCTTTGTGCTACCTCAAGGTATTAAAGAACTGAGGGCTCTTCACAAACGTACAGTGGGTGAACTTTTGGAGCCTTGTGTATTTTTAAAAGTCAAACTCCTGGCTGAGCTCATAGCTCCTGCCCTGGGGTCTTAGTACTGTTTACAGTTCTTTCCTTGTTTTCCATGGGTCATTAGGAGAAGTTTTACCCTCAAGTGAAACTTATTGAGAGTTCATTAAGGAAGGGAGGGCTATTTTCCTTTCTGATATGACTCAAAATTCTTGCCATTTTGCATCTTTTTACACCACCAGTACTTTTTAAATGTGCTGCGTCATCAGAATCTGGTGAATGTATAATTCAGGAGATAAAAACAGGATTCTCCTTAGACAGAAAAAGACCTCATTTTAACTTGATATGGGCTGCTGCATATGGTTTCATGCTGTACATTTTGCACTTGAAGAGCCGTCCATGTCAAAGGGCTTCCCCTTCTGCAGAGCACCAGCAGTCAGAACACTAGGAAAAAATCAAGCCCTTAAATCCTAATTTCTACAGAATGAAAAACTTCTTAATGATCTGCTAGATCAGTGACTAAAGAAATGACATAATGGCTCTTTTACTATATTGTTTCAGTGAAGGCACAGGAGATCATATAGCATTGAGTAAATCAAATCAAGAAATATTTAAATACTGTTTAGTTCATAGATCAGTGATCCGGTAAACTATAATGGAGTTTTTTTAACCATCATGATCTAATGGAAAAAATGCAAGTTCTGTTCATCTATGACAAAGCAAGAAACACAGTAAAGTTGCAATGGTCGACTAAGTCTGTGTGGAGCATTTTTAATTAACTATTCATCTGCTCATTAGTCAGGATTAATGCAGAAGGATCTATTAAGATCTGCTGTCTCAAAGAGTATGTCATGCCAAGAGTCTGTAAAGCCTGAAGATATATTACCCAGTCACAGTACCACATTATAGACTGACAGAAAAATTGCATACTTAAAAAATAAAGCTGGCTTTGAGTAATGCTTGTGCAAGCAAATATCTTAAATCTTTTTTAAACTGCTATTTTTCCCAGTTCTATAATTAATCAGAAGAGCATAATATAAGATTTTTTTTCTGAATTCTCTGAACACAATCATGTTTATCAGTTTCTGTAACATCATTTAAGAAATCCCAGTTATGTCATCATGAAATATAACTTTATCATATTTTGTCCTCATAACCCTGAAGAGTTTTAAAGTCAAATTATTCAGGGAGTTGAAGTTTTTGATGAAAATGCTGGGAATTTGTTCTGTTCAGCCTTAAGAAGGGAAGGCAAGAGGGGCCCTTACTGTTGTCTTTAGCCACCTGTATGGGAGGTGTAGAGAAGATGGAGCCAGGTGTGCTATGGCACAAGGAGCAATAGACACACATCTCAGAACACCTTAATGGGGCAATAATCAGGAGGCATTTCAGCTTATCCAGCTTTTTAAGAAAGAACAAAATATACATATAAACAGGATATGAAGATAGCAAGGAGTGAAAGTTCTCATTTCACAATGTCATCTGTCCAGATTTACCAGCCGTTACTGATACAACTACAAACTTTGAATATACTACTCAATATCCTGCTGAATCATGCAGACTACCTATTGCAATAAAGATATGTCATTACATATTTACAAATGTTCTGGCTATATTTGGAAATGATATTCAGGTAAATAGCACTGTAAAGCATGTGATGAATTAAAGACTTGATAAGCTATCTTGTACCTTTGAACATCATAAAACATGTTCTACTTTTCTCACACTTTTGAATGGCCTTACTTGCCATATTGGGAAGTAGAAAGTGCTTCTGTTTCTTTTTTCCCCACGACACAAATCAGCTTTCTCTTTCAGATCTGATTTTATAATCCTTCTTAAACTGACTATTTTCTCATATTTTAATAAAACCCCCTAAATCTGATATCTGATACTAGTTCAAAGTGAGGCAATCAGCTAAGAATAACTGAAAATAATTACTCAAAGAGCAAGAAAAAAAAATCAATAACATGACAAATCAGATTGAAATTTCTTCTGAAAAGTGCAACTGATCAAACCTTGCAATCAATATTTAGATTTTACTTCCTCACACTGCTGAGACTTTTATAAAGCTCATACTGCAGTTATGATAGACCTGTAATCTCAGTCACATCTGCAGACCTCTGAGTACGTATTCTTTTACATTTCTATAGACCAAACTGATATAACCAAGTTTTCTTGGAGCAGAGCTAATGAGTCCTGGTGCAAGAACTGTGCCTAAAGCTTGATATTTGTCCAGTGAAGTGCATGAAAAATAGGAGGTCTTTATACTTCTTCATTGTCCAGAGATGGTGCAAACCCAAATCTGGCAAGGTGTTTCCTCTGAAACGAGCCATGTGTTTTTTTCTGTTGAGGTCAGTAGTTACTGAGGTGGGTAGCACATATCTGTACTCAGTGTTTCAGAGGAAGCACATGTGTTTTCAAAGCAATTAAGCACAGTGGTCAAGAACTCACAGATGGAAAATTTTATTATTAGCTAAACTGTTAGTGTTTGGGAGTTCACATTAGCTAAATTATACTATAACTCTTTTACAGATGATACAAACTCTGCTTTTAACATACTTCAGCCAAATAGGACTAGTTTTAACAACTCTTGTTTTCTTAAACAAGTTGCCCAATCCTTGGTAAGTTTGCTTATTTTTCTCTGTACTCAGCACCGGGGAGGCCACACCTTGATTACTGTGTCCAGAGCTGGGCTGCTCAGTACAGGAAAGACAGTGAGATGCTGGAGCAAGCCCAGAGAAGGGCACTGAAGCTGGTGAAGGTTCTAGAGAGTAAGTCCTGTGAGGAACAGCTGAGGGCACTGGGGTTGTTCAGCCTGGAGAATAGTAGGATCTGCAACTATGTGAAAGGATGCTCTAGCCAAGTGAGGGTCAGACTCTTCTCCCAGGCAACTAGTGACAGGACAAGAGGACATAGCTTCAAGCTGTGTCAGGGAAGATTCAGGTTGGACATTAGGAGTAATTGATTCATGGAAAGTGTTGTTAAACACTGGAATGGACTATTCCAGTGCGGTGGTGGAGTCCTCATCCCTGGAGATGTTCAAGAAATGACTGGACTTGGCCCTTAATGCCACGGTCTAGTTTACAAGGTGGTGATCAATCAAAGGTTGATCTTNTTTGCACTTAATGCCATGGTCTAGTTTACAAGGTGGTGATCAATCAAAGGTTGATCTTGATGATCTCGGAGGTCTTTTCCAAACCTAAATGATTCCTTGATTTCGCAGAGCACCCATTCTCCATCTTTAAGCAGAATGCTGGTAGCACACTTTTCCTATTTGGTATCCACTTTGTTTTGGTTTAAATCATACCCAGGAAGACAAGAACTGTCTCTTGCCATGTGTTTGTTTGGCACTGAGTTTGTGCATGTGTCAGGGACTTTCTGAAATGTTAATAAGATATAACTTCAGGAGCCTGGGACACAATTAAGACCAAATGACAGTGTGGAGACTACATGGACTCAGATCCCAAACACTTCAATGACAGATACAGGTGATTTATGACTTGTCATAAATTCACAGACTCATAGAATAGTTTGGGTGGGAAGGGACCTTAAAGATCATCTATTTCCATCCCCCGGCCATGGACAGGGATGCCTTCCATTAGACCAGATTGCTCTAAGCTGTATCCAGGCTGGCCTTGAACACTTACAGGGATGGGGCAGCCACAGATTCTATGGACAGTCTGTGTGAATCCTCACTCGGGTGACCTCTCTGCTCCTCACAGAGAACCACAGAATACTCCAGGTTGGAATGGAGCTCAAACCAAAATCTGGTCCACCCTTCTGGAGAAAGGGAGCCTAGATGATTTTATCTAGCAGACTTTCTAATTACATCCTGAAGCCAGAACTTTGTGGAGGTTGTTTCAGTGAATGATTATTCTTACTGTAAAAAATTGTTTTCTTATGTCAGGATGAAACCTCCTCTGGTGCAGTTTGTACCTATTGTCTCTTGTCTTCTCTGTGTAGTTCCCTGTGAAAAGAGAGCTTCTGTTCTCCTTTTAGCTGGCCTTGAACCGCTTGAATATTGTGATGAGCCCTCTCTTCTACAATGAGAAAAGACCTGACTCCTTCAGTCTTCTCTCATGGGGCAGGATCTCTAACCCTTTGACCATCTTCATGGTTCCTATGTGGTCTGGGAGGAAATCCACAGGGACAGTGTAGAGGCTGGGACCATGTGGTGAGTGCTCCAGGGCCACGCTGGGGCATCCCCAGGCTTTCTGTCTACTGACAGTCATTGGAGCAGGTAGAAAACAACCTGTTCTTGGTCGGCTTTTTTTAAGTTGCTGCCACGCCTGATGGCTGGATGGCTGCTCAGCACCTACCTGTCTCAAGGGTGCTGTCAGCACTTTCACAGTGTTTGGTGGGTTTTTTACCCTTAGGGTACTCTTCTGTGCTCATAACTAAGCTGTGGCCTTATCCCATGGGACTAGCTGAAGCTTATATGACAACACCAAGGACAACTGAGCCTACTTTATGGTAACTGCGAGGCCCTGCTCGGAGATTCCCTCCATAATCTCATAGTACCCTTCATGCTCAACCTGCTTCGGAATTTCTTACCCATTTCAGGCTACCAGAACCGGGGTAGACCCGGCCACCTCAGAGAGAAAAGCCAGCACAAAGGCCTGAGGAAACAGACAAAGGGAAGCCAGGGAGCATCATGGTCAGAGGCAAAGCTGACAGCCAAACATCAGAGTCAATGATAGGAGAGAAAATTTTCTATTCTTTAATGAAACACTGTAAAGTACTTACCCAGCTCTGAGCTCAGTGAAGAGGAAGAGATAGTCCAAAAGACAGGCAGAATACTTCACATAAAATGCTCTCACTACTAAGGAAGTGAGAGGCGAGAGAAATTTTTTTGAAAGGAAAGGAAAAAGCTAGACGTTTATTCTGTTCATCAAAGGGAAGGAAGAAGCAAATGAATCAGAAATCAAAGATTGAATATCATTGGTCTTGCTGACAAAGCAATCAGCAATCCCCTCACAGCAAGTATAGGGTTTGTTGAACAAAGCAAAGGAATTTGAAAGTCTTGAACAAAATAGGGTTTTTCCATTTATAAAATTAGACATAAATTTAGAACAACATTTTGATTTAGGAGCTGTGAAGAATTTCTGCATTAAAAATATATAAATCCAGATTTGTGACATGCAGTTAATAATGACTTTGTCCAAAACCTCTCCAGCCTCCTTTGTAATTCTCTTAAGAAAGCATTAAATGAGGGCATTTTCACTTTAGTTGAAAATCAATGACATTTCAATGAAGCATGCATTTCCAAAATATTATGCAACTAAGAGGCATGCAGTTCTGCAGCTCAATTAAGAAGCCAGAACTTCCTAAGTAATAATGCTGATATAATAGTTGCAACTTGGAAAAAAAAAATCACAATCAACAACTTCAAAATGTATAGGTGCCATTGTTACTCTCCGGGAAGTCTCAGACTAAACCCCTGGGTTTGCTTGCTTCAAACTGAAAAATACAATGCTCAATCAATACAAAGCAAAGCAGAATGATATTTACAATTTCTTTTTCTGGGCTATTTTGTGAAAACATGACTTCTTTTTCTCCAGAATTTTTTTGTCTGGATGGTAGGAAACAGAACAAGAAGGCAATGCAGAAAAAAAGCAAGAATCCAGAGCTTTATATCTGACCATGCCTCTGGGTGACCACAGACCCATAGTCTGGCACTTCCACCTAGCCAAAAACATCCTGCTCCTGTTTCTGTTTAGTCTGTATCTGACAGTAACCCTTCTGTATCTTGAGCACCTCTTTGTACCCTTAAGGATGGCTGAAATGTGTTTCAGTTAGAGTCTTAGAAATAATGAGTTGGGGTGTACCTGTAGTAAACAAAAAGTGATACAAAAGGGAAAGAAAAGGCAATTTAAACATTGGAGTTAGCAACTGATGAATACCTCACTTCCACCATAGGCAGGAAAGAAGCAGAAACTTCAAAAACAAATCAGAACTTTGTGTTTCATGATACCACAAAGTGGATACTCAGTAACCATCAGTCCTTTTCTCTTCCAGCTCTTCCTTGCTGCCTACCAGCTCTGTCCTGGAAGCATATGGACTAATGTAGTTCTGCTTCCATGAAGTGACAGATTATCTACTGGCTAAAGCCAAGTTTATATTAAACATCTCATATTCTCTTAAGTGGCATTAAAACAATAAAAGCAAAACTTTGTGTGTGTGTGTGCCTGTGCATATGCATGTGTTTAATAATAAGAAACTCACATGAAAAAGGCTAAAAAGGAATTTCTAATGCGAAAGGATGTGCCTGCTTTTGGAAGAATTAACTGCTCCAGTGAATTGCAAAGATAAAGCAGAAGAAATTATCCAATAATATGTCTGATGTAATTAGACATGGGCCTGACCTGCTAAATTCTTATCCAGATCCAAATTATGGGGGCATCTGGAGCTGGGATTATAGTTTTGGCTCATAGACTTTCAGTCAGGCTAATGTGAAGAGCAGGTAAAAGCTAAGGGACCCAGTTCTCGGCCACAGCATACAAACCACTGCCGTGGACTTTAAACACAGTTACTCAAATACTCTGGAAGAAGATTAGGAACCAATTACAGTAAGTTAGTGCATACTTTTCAAGATATTTTCCCTTTGGTCACAACACTGAAAACTATCCTATGACTTTGAGACAATAGTAATTAATTTCTTACCTCCTGCAGTCGGAGAGTTGATTTCCACAGATTTTCAAAACTAATTTTTAGCACAGACACCTGAAAAGACCCCCTTTTTTTTAATAAAAAATTGAACATTTCACTCCAAAACTTTATATTTTAAAGCTATCAAAAATGGGGGGTGGTATTCAGAGGAAGCAAGAAAGGAGATAGTGCAACCAAGGGCATTACTTGAAGCTTTGTGTGAATCCTCCTAATCAGAACCTGTTGACACATTTAGCAATTAAAGAATCGGACTATGGGAAATTAGTAAAGATCACAGTTTAGCATGTAAGTGTGGGGACACCTTACTTGATGGAGACTAAAAAGTGTATTTTTTAGTGTCTGATTTTGAGGGCCATGAACTGACCCTGCAGAGCAGGAGGCTTATGGGTGCACACCAAACCTTGTCTCCTAGCTTGCATGCTCCACTTCAGAGAAAAACTGAAACTTGTACCCAGATCTTTTATCTATGCTGTGCTGTGATGATGTAACCGAAGCAAACTGCAGGGCAGGCACAGCTGTTTATGACTGAGCCTGAATTTCTGCCTAACAGACCCCTAAACATTTATCAGTAGGTTCTGCTCAGTCACACCTAAAACAAGAGCTGACCAGGTACAGCAGCGCACGTTACCCTCTCCTGGTGTTTCTTACTGTTAGCAAGGTAATAACTGGAAGGCACCTGGAATCAGAAGATACTGCAAGCAGATAACCTGTTAGGCAAGCAAAATATAGCAGCAGTGGAGATGATGGCTGAGATGAGAGTACATACACCTGTGGAGGAGCCGGGGAAGCACAAACCCTCACCACTGTTCAGGCAATGATTTGACAGAGGGTCTCAGGGGAATGGAAACATTCAGGTGAGAGGTTCCCCCTTGCTATAGCAGTAAACAGAAGTGATGCTGAGAAAGATGGTTTACACGGTGGAAAGTCATCAATAGGTGAGAAATACCAGTCCAGCAGTGCCAGCAAATTGATACTGACCTTCCAGGAAAAGTGCTGCCACTATCAAAGCAGCTGGCCTGAGCCAGTCCCGCACAAACAACAGAAGGTATAATTGCATTGCTGATTCTGGTTACCACAAGTTCAAAAAGAGTGAATAAAGCTCACTATAAACATGAACATATTCCCGCTAATTAAGAAAAAAACTAAAACAAAACCCAAAACAATTATCAAGCAAATGAAGGAAGATAAAATCAGCCCAAACCCTATAAAATCTGCAGAAAAAAGCAGCTAAAAACATGACTAAAGCAGACCTCAAAGCACAGCAGCCATCTGTGCCAGCTAGGATCTAGTAATAATGCAACTCCTAATAGCAACATGAATAATAAAAGTAAAACTCTCATGAGTTGCTACTGTGTTTTGCAGCAACAATAATAGATTTTTCTCCCTGGTCTCTACTCTTTATGTACGAATCATTATAACTGTGCTTAACATTTGCAAGGAGGATCCTCCTTTTTAGATGTAACTTGAAGGCATATTTACATTCACTGGGGTAAATCCAGCTCTGGGAGAACAGTACAGACTTCCAGGAAGAATTTCGCCCACTGTTGTACCTTCCTGGTCAGGGATTCAGATCACAGCTGGTTTTAAGAAGACACCAAGCTAAGAGATAGTGTGGGTGTACATAGCTTCTTTGCCCCATCAAAGGAAGAAGACAACTCGTTCCCCTTTTTTTTGCATTCCTGAATGCTCCAGAGATTCTTTTTCTTTTCTCTGGTATGCTGAAAAGTTCAAGAAACAAGCAATTGCAGTGGAAAGCAGCAGGACAGCTATTGCTAGTCAGTGAAGTTTCAGTGGCTTCTGGCCTTCTTGATAGTACTTGAAGCAAGAGGATCAAAATGGAAAGGCTATCTCAGCTGGAGTCTTCTGAGAAGTTTGGATTTTCAGAAAGATGATAAAAATTGGGTGAGATTTCAGAAAACGTGCTACAGAAAAAGCTTCAGAGTAGGAAAACCACTGTTCACTTAGACAGAATTGCAGTACTCATTTTTTCATCTTGGCAAAGAAGAAGCCAAAGGACAAGTTGATTGGCAATGCCTGGGGAAAGTATGAGATACAAGAAGACCTTTTAAATGTAGAAATAAAGGTACAGAAAAAAATAGTCAAGTCTCAGGAGGTAGAAGCTGGCAGTAGTCAAGATGTCTCTGTGGTGTGTCTGCATTTGGAGCCTCACAGAAGTTTGTGAAAGTGGAAAGAGGAGATCCCATAGAAGTGCTTTGATAATATAAATGCTGACCAAGTCCAGTGGAGCCTAAATAGCATTCTTAAATGCCTCAACCATGATAATAATATAACCAAAGCTTTGTAAAACATGCATGACATTTATTCCAGGTCATAAAGAAGGAAGTGCTGCAAGAGATTGATTACTTATTTTCTGCTGTTTTTCTTTTTATCCTGTGAAAGTGATCTGTCACAGTACTGCTTTTCCCGCCTCTCTCCATCTGTGAGGAGGGAAGGGAGGACAGAAAATGCGTATTTCCAGGAAAGTAGAAATAGAAACATTCAGCAAAGACACAGGGTGGAAGAAGAAAAAAAAACTTATAATGAAGATAAGAGAAATTTATAATGAAGATTCAAGGGAAAGGAATTTTGAATGTTGGTTGTTTGGGGTTTTTTTAAAACATTGTCCTGTGCTCTCTGTGTTTCTGCAGACAGAAACTCCCTTAAACAAATCTCACATTTGACAACTATGATATGTTTTAACTTATGTGTCTTTTGAGAATGCAGATGCCTGGGCCTGCTTGGTGCAGAAGAGAGCTGCTCTTCTGCATGCAGTTTCTACCTAGACTCCCCCCGTGGGAGAAGTACTGTTAATTTGAGGCAACAACTTCCCAACAGAGATTGCCCAAGAATGAATTCCTTGTGCCCCCATTATGTCTGTTCCCAGCTGGAGAGTCTTTCAGTAGTCACACTGTGCCTTCACAATTCTCTGCTAGGTGAATTTTCTGCCACCATGTTAAGCATTGTGCAATGTCCCCTGTGTAACATTGACTGAAATGTAGAAACGATCAAGTCATCTGAAAGGATATGGGGAGGTTTTAATTTCCTGAAATAGACCTGCTGTTCAGGCAGTATTGCCTTCTCTATAATAGGAAGTTCAGGAATATCAATTTCTAAATTTGTCTATTCAAATTAGCCCATTACCATTAATGCCAACTCCATTGAAAAACCACGAGTCAGGCCCCCCCAAACTATGAGAATTTAATGGTGTAGAAACATTGTCCCTTTTTCTTTGTCATCTGATTTTTAAAGCTATTTGGAGACAAGTTTTCAAGTTCTTCTTCACAAATGCAAGATTAGAAATGTACTTTTTTCCCCTCTCTGTGAGAAGGAAGGTTTTCTTGTTATCGTATGAGTTCAGGAGCTGAGCCAATGTAAAACTGCAGGAGCTGACAACACCACCTGATGTTTTTTCCAGGTGCTTCTGTCACTAAGAGATGCTGCATACCATCATGACCAAGTTAATTGGTTAGACCTGCCCAAGTACCTGTGCACAGATGCTTAAGTGCACAGCCATCAGCTCATACAAAAAACAGTTGGAAAAAGCTTCCTTTTGTCCACCTCTTTGGTTATGGGTGAGATCTGCTAAATCTATGCCATGCTTTCTCAGCCTGTTTTAAAGGTCCCTGACAGCGGAAGCTCAGTCATCTCCTCACTGCCTTATATTTAGAAAACCATTCCTAAGTTGTAACTTGAGTCTTCAGTGTTGTAATTTACAATCATCTCTTCTTAGCCTGGGAGATATCATGGAGAATTTATAGTTCCATTCCACCGTGCAACAGCCTTGTCAGGTCTCCTGACAGTTTTTCTTATGTTTAATAACTCAGTCTTTCAATCTTTTCTGTTAGATCGTGTTTCGTAGGGCTCTGCTCATTCTGACTGCTCTGCTCTGGATGTCTCCCCAAGCATCTCTTCTTGCTGAAGCATAGCACCCAAATCTGGATGTGTTCTTTAAACTAAGTCTCACTAGGACAAAGTTTGCAGGAAGAACTATTCCACATCTCTTACTGTTATACTTTTCTCTATGTATACTAATGTGTTACTAACCTTTTTCATATCAGCTTGGTACTGCTGTCTATGTTCACCTTGTAGCCCTCTCTGCCCTCTTGAATAATCCCTGAACAGATCAGTGACTCTGATTCTTGTATTAGGCAACTGCTTTTTCCTACCTGTCATTAATACTTTACACTTACCAAATAGCACCATATATTTCTCAGACTATTTGTTCAATTTGTGAAAACCATCTTAATTTCTAATTCTGACCCTAAATGTTCATGCAGTCTCTCCCAGCTTCGCATCAGCTGCAGATTTAATAAACACATTCTCTATTCCATTGTCTGAATTGTTATGACAATGGACAAAATCCAGAACGTACTAGTGCACAGCCTCATCTGAGAACCACTTTCTGGATAAAGTTCTTTAACCCAAGTTTTCACTCATGACATCATGGTTTCATTTAGACCATTGTGTCTTCTTAGCAAAGGGACAAAAGCCTTTCTAAATCAAAACTTGCTACTCCCATTTTTTTCCATATGCACCAGAAAAAGCACTTTTCAGATTAATGAACTAATCCTGTTTTAAGAATGTAGGTCACTACCATATCCATTTTCAAAGTTTAATAAATATTTATGGCCATCTGTAACTACCTTCAGAAGATTCCTGTGTATTTCCACACAAAATGCCTTTGCTGCATCCCAAATACATGTGCCTGGCTGATACTGCTGCCAGTCTCTTCTTTAGCACTTAATTCTATGATAACCCTCGGAAATGAACTATTTGAACATTTTCTCTTTTTCTGGCTCCTACAAGTGAGCTCATGTCCATTCATTTTAACATTTTAAACCTGTTCAAAGGGGGTAAGCAAATTTAGCTCTGGAACACAGTATTACAAAATTGATTATAGCAGTCTCAGATGATCAGCATATCCAGAACAGCAAACTAACATTTGAACATGATTCTCCAACAATGCTGTCAAACAATTAAAAAGAAAATATATTTAAGAGGCTCTTGTTCCTTTGGAGCATACCCTTGTTGAATTGCTTTTCCTGAAATTTTGTTGAGGTTTCCTTGCTCAATATTGCACAGAATCTCACATTTCTTGAGGGGTTATAGACGCACAGAGCTGACCCATGATTTCACATATAGCTTCTATATCCTGCAGTAGGCATTGTGTAAGAGTCGGTAACATCATGGGGCTCCATGCAAGTATGAAGTCCTGGATGGCCATTTCAGTATGGGTTGAGGGATTCTGTTTATAGCCCTTGCATAAACTTGCTTGTGGATCTGACATGGAAAGTGATCTGTAGTCCATCACTTGGGTGGAGTGTTCATTTTGTGGGAGCCACATTGAGGCAGACCAACAGAGTATTATGTTAAAGGCATTCTGTAGTGAGGGCTTGTCATTTGTACACAAGTCTGGGGAAGAACATTGAATTAAGAAAACTTAATTTTGACAGTCCTGATATATAGTCTATTTTGGTTAACCAAAAGGAACACATACATTTTCTACATTAGAGAAATTTCCATTATTTTTCTCTCAGCCATGAAAATCGATTTTGATGTGATTACTCTCAGAGGCTGCTTGATGTGCTTCTGACAGTACAAAATGGATAGAAACCGTGGGTGGTGTTGAATTGACAATAGTGTGGTTAGCTGAACCCTGTCACAAACTGAAAGTGGTAGGATTAAAACACACGCCATTAAGGTATTGAGCAGGAGAATGAGCCTTAGGAAAAATGGTAATTACAATATTTTGATGTTGAAGATTGCAAAAGATTCAACAAAGCTTTCAGTGTATTCTGCTTACTGTAATCACTGACATTTGTCTAACTGGAAGGACATCACCAAAACTTGTTAGATAAAAGCAGCCTTAGGGCTGTGCCTAAACATAGGTAGATACATGTAAAAAGGGGAGCCATGGTATCTGGAACTGTACAAAGCAATGGAGGTTTTAGTCTGTTCACATTGATTAGAGGGGGCTCATGAGGGGCTTCATGGACACTACTTCCCTCTTTGAAATCAGAATTTGACCCTTTGTTTTAGATAAAGTGTCACTTTTTAATCAAATGCTTACTGTTAGCCTACTATTTAGGAAGATCTCCTCATGTCTTACGAATTTTCATTGCTTCAAAAAAACCTCCCAAAACCCTCAGAACAAACAGAAAGAAAAGAATTGAGTAATAGGTGAATATCATACTGTCTGAGGTTTCAAATTACCTAGTTATGCAGATGTGTGGATCTTCTTCTGAAAATGTTTAGATTTGGTAAGACTGGAACTTGCTAGCTATTGAGGCAAGTAGTTGCAAGCAGTTCTGACCATGTTCTCCTCTAGCAGGACTAAGGGTCTGTTACACACTATAGTGCATACTTCACTTATGGATCAGTAAAAATAGAAGAAATAAACATAGTATATTTTCAACAAGGTTACATACTCTGGTTATTTTTACAGCTGCATAGGAAAATTCTATCATCTAAAAGATGTTTTAGCAGTGTTCATGTAATGTCTTGAGAGCAGAGGATTTGGAAAAGGACAATCATGAGGCTTCCCTGACTTTTTGCTATGTCAGAAATATCACTATGACTGTTTTCTGCTATTCTCTCTGTCCAGGGTGACAACAGGTACCTAGGGAGATATTAGAAAATGTATTTTTAAGATTGTATACCACATTTTGAATTGTCAAAAAAACCTGCTTTGATGTTTATTTTAAATGTAAGAATAAACTGGTTTTGAATTCTTTCATTTTCAGTAGCGTTGTAATGGATTTAAATAAAGATGTAATTGATAGGATTATATACATAATAAATCAAGTCCTATGGAAATGCTATAAACTGTACACAATTAAATAGCAACTTTTATTCAACTTAGTTACTAGCTACTTTGAAGAATTGAGAAGAGAATTATGGTCTGGACTGAGCAAAACTTCAAGCATGTGTCAAGCTCTTGGTTCCCAATGACAGTGAAGTCCAGCACACTAATGAATGTTTCTCTAACTTTTCTGAACTTCAGTTTTTATACAAATAATAGTTCTTTATTCCAGAATATTGTGTCACAGATATACCACTTGATTTTGGAAAAAACATTCCGATAAAACAGTTCTAGAAGAGATAAATGCACGTGCAAATAGTTCTCTCTGCCAGTAGCAATCACTGTTGCTTCACACTTCTCTCTGTACTTAACTATTTGTGTTTTGCCTTCTATCTTTCATCACCTGTCTGCTCCAGTTCATAGTAGCTATTTCTCCAATAGACATGAAATATGAATTGGAAACTAGGGTCCCACTATATGCAACTTTCACTATTTTCTATGGGAAGTGATCAGTTCTGCTCATGGCTCAGGGTAAAGGAAATAGAGTGTGCTCCTTCTGCAGTGTAATAGTCGCATATATCTTGTCACTATAACTGGTGAAACTGAGTATGCTAATATTTTTCTTTTAACATAAACCAGTGACAAGTTAGGATCTGATTTTCTTTCCCAAACATGTCCCAGTCCTCATGCTCATGTAATAGTTTTCCTAATCATTAGGAAGTACACAGTCTAAACTAGATTATTTAAAATCAGATTATTTAACAGAACCAATGTCCCATCCAATGGTGCTTAAGGGCCAAACACACCTACAATACTGAAATAATTAGTAGTGTGAAGTTGGAGATTTAGAAAAGTGCACTGTGAGCTGAGGATCATCTAGCTTCCTTCCAGCTCTGTAAAGTTTCAGGTCTGGTTTAAGATTGACATCTGCACGACTTCAGCGTTAATGAGGAGACATTCATAAACATCGTCAGAGAGTGAAATAATCCACTTTAGTCTCCTCTTTCACAATGGATGAACTATTTGTTTGAAGTATTTGTTGCTCTTCACTGGCTGCAGAGGAAACATAGAAAGCTAGTTAAGACTAGATTAAATGACAAGATTAAACTGTCCTTTCAAGAGCTAAAACTAGGAGATGAATGCAATTCTACACTCTTAAAACCAAATGTAGTTTTGAATGTCTTAGTTTTCCGAAAATGGAATTTCGTTACTTCTGAAATTGTTATTCTCTTTATGCTTTTACAGCGTGAATGATGGAAAAGTATTAGACAGTGGTTATATCTTAATAAAAAGTGCTTAACAAGCAAGAAGTATTTATATAGTATCCTATTAATCTAAACTAAACTCAGTTAAGTCCTTCTGGGATACTTACATGGTATATTCCATCCTTAATATGTTCATGTTTCTCCCTGTACTATTAGACTGAAGTATGTTTATGTACCAAGAGAAAATGACTTCCATGGGGTTTCATTTTAAAGCTGGACATGCAAATCCTATTATTAGGTCAAATTTTGAAGTCCTTAATAAGTATTTTCTAATTCATCACCCCATCAAGATTTCTGCAGACCCCTTTTTACTTTTAATGGTTTGAGCTGTGGTTACTGTAAGTTTCAGATCTAATTTTTCTAGTATGCAAATGTATCTCTTAATATAAAGTATTATTTGCAATGCAATTTAGACTGCTTAGGGGTATTTTATTTTTATTTTGTTTTGCTTGCTCTCTGTGGTTCTGTAGATATAAATATACTGCTTTACTGTGCAGTTTCCCCCTCTGGCTTTGTGATAACTATAATCCAGTGACTTTTTTTTTTTTTTATTTTTTACCCTGGAAAACATCCTTGATCTGTAAAGATGGGCTGAAGTAATTTGTGAATTGTAAGTAATTCTTCAGCTTGGGAACAAAACAAGGAGGTCCTGAATTGTAATATCTTTACATACCTTCCACTGATACGTCCCTTGTACACCTATCATGCTGCGCCCATTGCCACACCTGAGAAGGTATGGATGAATTTAATGCACCTGTGGTTCTTTACAATGATTCTTTTCTGGTTATCTTCTTCTATAGTATGGTTCACATTGAAAAATAAGAGAAGAGAGAACACTATTCCCTGTTTTTTATTCCCAGTTACAGCCTCCAGTTTACTGGAGTTTTGCCCTGGTTACTGTTTGGCAAAGGGAACAGTAAGGGATATGGAGGTTGAGAGGCCCCTTCTCAGACCTTTCCAGTTTTGATATGTGCTCTCCCTACCTGTCTCACAGCATTGGCTTTTGTTCTTTCATATTATAACGAAGTTGACATAGTAAATCTGTAATTAATGTAAGCCTTTCTCTCTCTCCTCCACCATCTCTCTAGTGACCCCAATAGCTGAGAAGTGGAAAGAGGTTTTTTGTGAAAAATGAGAAGTTCAGATCAATCTCTGCTATGTTTACATTTCTGGCAGTATATTCAAGAGTAGTTTATCAGAGAGGAACTCTCCTGACTGGTTTTTTCTAACGGTGCCAGACAAGTCTATTCTTTCTTTCACTTCCAAATGTTTTGTCACATGCCACCTTACTGCTCACTGTCTGTGCCCCTGGCATGGCTGCAATGCAAATGCATAATGAGGAAATTCAAGCTATTTACTTGAACATGCAAAGTCCCTGACAACCTTACCGTATCCCACATCTTCATTTTTACTTTCCATGCATCTTTTCCACCCTATCGTTCACTTAATATTTTCACTTTAATGCTTCCTTTGTCTCTTTTACCTCTCTGATTGCCTTCATCATGTTTTATTCATTTGCTCTCTTGGTGTTTCTTTCAACCTTCTTTTAAAATACACTTCTCCTTCCTGTCTTTTCCCACATAGTTACTAATTCCCATAACAGTGATCTAGTATCCCTGACACAGCAGGATTTGATGTGGTGAAAACTCAACACAGGAGCCACTAGCCTTCACCCTGCTTCACTTACTGAGCCTGTGACATGTCCTTCAATGCCACAGTGTGAGGGCAAATGACTGATTTAGATTAGCCCACTGGCTATTCTCATTCATGCTATGGGCAGAGGCAGGTAAGGAAAAACTAACGTTTATACTGAGATTATAACAACCTGTCACGTGCTCAGCATCCATCCAGTTTCCCTGCAGTCTCACTGGAGAACACACATGCCCCAGACAGAAACAGTATTTGGAAAACTCTTGCTACAAAACAGAAAACCCAGTCTGTGTGTTTGTCACCATGTGGAGGAGGTACTTGGGATAAAACATGTTTTATTCAATGTTTTAAAACACTGAATGCATTTGTGCTTCTATCTGTGAATTCACTTTCATACTGGATTTTTGTTCATTTTATTAGAACTATTATTTTGGGCCAAATTCCAGACTTCTGAGTTGAAGTCAATGAGAGGTTAATTTGACTAGAGACCAACTGAAAATTGAGAAGGTGTTTATCTTTTGGCACAATGATAGTACCTTGGAAGTCTGACCTTGCAATGTCCAAGATATGCAGCCCTGAAATAGCATCCAAGAGGAGATTTGGTCAGGGCACAACTGAAAGCAGATGGCATATATAACAAAAATCATCGAAAACTAAAAGCCCTGCTGAGAGCGATATATGACTTTCTGAAGGAAATCTGTCTTTGACACCTTGTATTATTATTTTAAAAAATTAAGATCTTTTTTATGAATGGGATAAAACCCCACACTCCAGATGCTGCTGGTCTCTGCTCTGCATTTGGATTGCAGAGCAAAGCAGGAGCTATGCTGCCAGCTCCTGTAAATAACATACCTCCTCACACTCCTCATACCATTACTACCGCATGAAGGGGGAAGATCAGTTCCTGTCTGGTTCCCAAGCTGGAAGACTTCTGCTTGGAAAAAAGGGTCCAGACAGATGATGCCCAAGAGATGGATTTGTGGATCCTTTCCTTTCTTGTCAGGGTTAGACCATCTGCTGAGGCCAATATGCAGTCTAGCCAACTGGACACCGTCTGCCCTTTTCCCTCCACAGGTAGAAGATTCTTCCTTTCCCAGGGATTTAAACAGTAAATATCACTTGGTCTTGATTAGTCCTAGAAAACACACACAGGAATGAGAAACCTGGCCTTGTCGCCAACAATCCTAAACAGAGTGACTGAATTGCTTAATTTTTAGCCTGTTCCTAAGGTAAGGCAAAATGGTGCTTTAATCTTGATTTGATAATTACTCCTGCAGTCTATTTAAATGAACAAATTCAAGTGATGTACAGTATGTGATGATGGTTTTTTCAGGACAAATAATATTTATGAGTGCAGTTCTGTAAGCAGAAAAAATTCAAAAAGAGTTTGTAAAATGTTAGTTACTGAAATGTAAATATTAAGCTTAGATAACTGCATTAAGCTAATCAACCCAAGCATTCTGTCAAAGCTCACATGACAGGCTCGCTCATCCTTGACAGCGTAATTGACACTATTAATCTCATGAGAAGAGTAACTTTCACAATAATGTACAGTACATACAAATGCAAAGAATTTATATACACCACCTTGCACTGAGATGTTTCAGTAATAATGTTTAGCCTGTGTAACAATGTTTTTCATAATTTTAAATTTCATGGGCAGCCATCAGTGATGCATACTGTGCTGTCTTCCTGAAAAGCAACAGTCCTGTGGAAAAAAAAGAGATCAGAACTAATTAAAACTTTTATCACTATGCATACATCTGAGGGGTTGAGTTGAAGTTGCAACATTAACTGTGACATTTCTTAACTTTGGAAGACCTGACTTTGTGACCTCAGTAATGAACTTTTCCCATTGGTTTAATGAACGACTGCATTTGGAGGGACCCATTCATCATTTGCGAAGCAAATAGGCAACAGATGTCTGCTTTCCATTTTGCAGTTCCCAGTCCAAAGATTTTTTAAGAGCTAACACTGTCTTGCCCATGTTGTGGTGTTTTTGTCCTTGCAGGACAGTGACAGCATCAGACCTGTATGAGCTGTTATAGAGCAGAACAGAATCAAGTACAGCTTTGGCCTCTCCTGAAGATGCCTGCTCAATGGTAAGAAGCTTTCTGTTTTATATAATTGGTCATGTAAAAGTAAGAATTCTAGGGCATTTTGCATTAACTTGTAGGGAAATTAACTTATTTTTTTCCAATTAGAATCTGTATATTTTATATGTGATCATGACTAATGAGAATTTTGGAAAATTTTGCAGAGGGAGAAAATTTTGCTTGCTTTGACAGAGAGTTCATAGCATACTTTTCTATTTATGTGGAGATTCCCTGGGACCACTAAAAACAGACTGTTTATTATAATATCTATTAATATTACGGGTTATGCACAGAATACCTAAATCTTAGGTCAGTTTCTGTAGCACTGAAATATTGCATTTCCATGTAAAATACCATTTCCTTGAACAGGAACTGTCATTTTATGCTTTTGTACGAGAAAGCACAAATATGGCCACAGGAAATTCAGAATTCTACTGTAATAGAAGCATAAATTACAATGGCAACAATGTGTTTTAATCCCAGTTTCTTTATCTTTATACATTACATTCTCCCCATCTAACCAGAGCATCAGAAGCGAAAAAGGAACAAACAAACCAAAACCAAAATGTACAGAAAGCTGGGATCTATCTAGCGTATTTTGTGCTTTGTGTTTTCTGTTATGTTGCTTGACAAACAGAGAGATCAAAATGTTTCCTTTAAGAAACTCCTCAGGAGAGTTAAAATGTTGGCTTGCATAAAGAGAATCCCAGCAATCACTGAAAAACCCCAGCTGGTGCCTAGCTGTGTAGCAGCAATGCCTGGCGTCACAGTCGTGTGAGCAGCAGCGATTAAAAGCTCGCCTCCAGCCTCTTAGTCCCACCTGTCCTGGAACCAGCATTCATCTGATGCCACGGGAGGTGGGTCAGACAGTGACGCTAGCAGAAGACTACATGAGAAGTTACTGCTAGTTCAGCTCCTTGAAGGAGCTCAGTAAAGGATCAGACAGGCACCAAGGCTGCTGCAAAGGACCAGGAAAGTCTGAGCGGGAAGTGAGTGGTGACTGAAGAAGCATTAACTCACTTTGGCTGATGCTGTTGTGGTATTGTACCTTGACTTGTTAAGAAAAAGTGGAGATCAACTTTATTTTTTGAGCAGCAAAGGATTTTCTGAGACTCCAGGAGAAGCACCGAACCAGAGTCCTTTTCCTCTGTTTCCTCCAAACAATGACGAGTTTGGGTATGATAGGGGGGTGGAGGGAGAGGTTATCTATAGTTCTAATATTTCTTTTTAGCTGCAGTACAAGTGCTGGCAAACAAATCCTCCTCAGTTTTGAGCAGGAACACTAGGACTTTCTGTGTGCAGAAACCCTGCCCGTGGGGCTGTCAGCTAGCGTGGGAACTCAGTACAGACCTGGTTACAGAGGTTCTGGCTTCTTCAGAAAGCTGACTGTGTCACGGGTGTCTCCTCACGTCTCTCCTTGGACAGAAAAAGAAGTGGAGACACAGACCTGGTTACAGAGGTTCTGGCTTCTTCAGAAAGCTGACTGTGTCACGGGTGTCTCCTCACGTCTCTCCTTGGACAGAAAAAGAAGTGGAGACACAGCCCTGTTAATTGCCAGGGACCTAGTGGAAGACCACTGAAGGACTCAAAAAGTTATAATCTTGGTCTTCCTAAAGAGTGGATTTTATTTCATTTGTAGAACTACAAGAAAATACAGATGTCAACATAACCTTCCTTCTGAGAATGTCTGTTGAAGGGCTATTATACTTCACTAACTTTCTTATGTTTAAAGTATTTCTATTTTGATTTTGTCTCATCCCATTTCTCCTGCCATCTCTCAGAAAAAGAATAAACATCCAGTATTTAATGGTGACTTAGAGCAGTCAAATAGACTGTACAAAGTTAGGAACACATAACCTTTTATCACATTAATTTTAATTATTAGCCACAGAAATATTTGTTTTCACTGAAGAACTTTGACTTATGAAAAATAAATGAAGATAATTTTAATTGCAAACAGAAATACATCAGCATTGAGTTGCTTTCAATGTTAGCTATCACTACTATTTTCATTTAATAGTACATTTTCAATGTTAAGTATTATTTCCTGTAATTCTGAGAAGCTTCTAAGTTTAGTTGCTTTGTATATAGAAATAGTAAAATGATATTTGTGTGCTGATTTCAGTTGGGTCCTTTTTTCCTTTTGCATGCTTACGCAAGGTGCACAGCAATGGCTTGAGTTTTTTTCATTACCAAACAGCTGCATTTGCGTTCATTTGGTTGCAAAGCTGTTTACTTTTCAAATTACTTCATTAATTGAAAAACTTGTAAATATTGGTAGTGTCTCCTCCTACTGTAATTGCTACCACATTTTTATCCACATTCACCTTACATTTGTTGCATATCAAGCCTGTTCCACTACTTCAGTAGAGAGGGAATAATATAGGATAGAGAGGGAATAAGATGATAAACTGGTATTAGTTAGCCTCAACTAATCCTTAGATCTCAAATTCTGGCAGAAATATTAATGACCTGAGACCGTGACAGTGTTGTCAGATAGGACTGCCTTACTCACATGGGGACACTGAGATCAAGGGAAGTTGAACCTTGACTCTGATTTAAACAGGCTTTGTCTGACAAATGCAGTTTGGATCCTATCAGTGTGACAGAACTAAAATGATACACAAGGCACTTGTTTCCTAACCATGGTCTTTAATTCATTAATCTGTAGACTGCATTTTCCACCAGCCCTGGTTTTGAAACTTTTTAATGTTTTTTTTTTTTTTTTTTAAATACGAGATGGTCTTGCTGCATAAGGCACCTTTTTTATTTAGTGGAAGAAATGCATCTGAAATCTTGAATAAAGTACAGACCCCATTCCGCAAGCCCTCAATTCTTACTGGGAGCTCTGCTTGGAGGGCTTGCAGGATTGGTTCAGGGAATATGTGAGGAAGATAAGAAGGGAAAAAAGAGAGGAGAAAGAGAGAGAGATTGAAAGGGATTTTGTGGAGACAGAGATATATTAAACCAGACTGTGCTTTCTATTTTCAGTAGTGTATGGAAAGTTCATCTCTGACTTCAGAAAAAGGATTCAAAAGAAAACATGCAGCCAGGATTAGTGTTTGCTAGCACCCTTCACTATTAAATTCAGTTAATGTGCTGTTTCAAATATCAGCTCAGCGAAAACTTTCTGGAATAAAAGAACATGTCTTGTCTCTCTCCCTTGTCTTTCTCACAAATATACACCAGCACGTTCACATAACCCAACAGATTTCACAGTGGCTAGGTGAGGAATGATGTTAACCACTAAACATTTTGGCCAGCCTAATCAGTCTGTTTTTTCTTAAACATGACTAAGCTGACTGGTAACCTGTTAAAACCCAAACTTCTTTGTAAAAGCAGAAAATGAAACAAAACAAATAGTCTTTATAAATAAATTAAAATTCTAACTAAAAAGCTAATTATAAGGGTATTTGTTTTGTTTGAGGTAAGGCACATCTATTATCATAAAGATAATTAACTCAGTCTGACAGATCTAATAAAAGGACAAGTTTAGCATTGGCTTAGCCAGAAGCCCAAGGCAAGCAATTTTTATAATTACTAGTTATTGTAACTGGGCTCAGAGAAAATGGTCTGTGATATTTAAACAGTAATGTTAATTTGCATTTAGACCCATTTTTTCCCTCTTTCCCGGACAAGATCTATTTAGCTGGAATGAGTAAAATAAACTTGAATAACTTAAAAAACAAAAAAAGAATGGCTCTTCCCTTACAGAAAAATTTGGTCTTTTTATGCCTAGATAATTAATATCCTCACAAGGTAAGTGCTCTGGTAATCACAAAACAATTAAATGGTTTAACACAGTTTTAATATACAGAAAATGTTGAGTTTTCAGCCTGAAATGATGTCTGTTGACTGCATTTATTTGGGGCAACTGTATCTGTTAATGCACAGACCTGTTATGTGTGCCTTCACTGCTCATGCCCTCAATGTGCCCCTGCTGTCGAGCTGGTGAAGAAAGGGCTGGCGAGGGGGGAGGAAAGCCCTTAGCTGCTGTAAAGAAGTGGCTCCCATTCACAGCAAGAAAGGGAACAAAATAATGTTCAGGAATATATGCATAAGAAGTAAATTGCTCCTGCTGGCATGGTGTAGTAGCCCTTTAACTAATGCTTACCTTGACATTTCGCAACACATTCTCTGCAAGAAAAACAAATCAACATTTTAAAAGGAGAAAGTTATTCTTTAACTGCTTCTGTAATGAAGGTTTTAGAAATAAGTAATAACTAGAGTGAGAAAATCACTGGTGATATACTGCATAAAAAGCACTTAAAGTACTTGCCATTCAAGAACGAATTTCATTATGTACTACAGGCAAATGATGTCAACCCAGTACATTTTGCTAGTGTAGGACCAGAGCTGGGCAGAACTTTAAGGTCATACAAGCCTAAGCTCCCCACTTCCCAAAGTGCTGTGGGGCTGATATATAGATGCTGTAAACTGCCATAAATGCTTTGAAAACAGCTAGAGTCCTACAGCACCATGTGAGTTTCACATGAAAAAGAGAGCAAAGGGAGCGTGAAGTTTTGTTCACAAGATGGTGGAAAAGACAAACCTGAGACACTCATGAATCAAAGGGAGCAGACTGATGCATGCTGGAGTACAGAAAGAAGCAGCCCCTGTTTGCTGTCTTGGTTGCTGCTCTCTCTCAGTCCCAACCTGACAACAAGAGGTATAGCCCAGATGCACACTCAGGCTGAAGAATTGCAGAGGATTTCCTTACCCTTTAGTTCACAGACATGGCAGGATATTTTGGCCGAGTTTTAGATCTCACGACTTTGTCTCAATATTACGTACTATTCCATATAATTCCATATTATATCAAGGATTTTACTTTTTCATCAGCCCTGCTACCTTTACTGGTTATAGTAGTTATCCCATCTGGTGGGACGGGTGTTTGACTTTTCTACTGCTGTCCATGTAATGGTGAGGGTGGAGGCATTGCTTGATAGCCCTTTTGCTGCCTGGTTATCTGCGACTGAAGGTATTACCATAATTTTTCGTGCTTCGCTCTTAGTGGGTTTGATGTGTTTTTAAACTGCTTGGCCGATGTATTTCTTCTAATAGGAAGCTAAATTTAGGATCATAAATGCCTATTTGAACTCTGAAATTAGAATACACTCTATCTTACGTTTTGTTATTGGCTGTATATTAATAGCTCAGTTTTTGTCTTCAGTAAAAGGTATTTTTTCACTAGATACAAAATCCAAGATTCTTATCTATTTTGACTGAAGATCTTGATGGTTTGAAAAAAATAAATTTTCAGCCTTCTTGTGCTTTGAGGATTTATGAATTTATTTATTCAGAAGTTCCCCTGTCCACTGAAGTCTCAATGTGACTTTGTGTATCTGAGTAGTCCTACTAATATCATCAAGATTACTCACCATCTGAGAAGCTGTATGTGTACTTTGCTAGAGGAGAACTCAAGGGTCTGATCCTGAAAGAGCAAGCACTCCCTTGGTTACTGACTAAACATCACCTGTAAGGATTTGGTCTTTTTTCGAGTCATGGTCCAAGAAGTCCAGCAAATATTCAACTCCAGCTAATGTGGGAGAGATAATGACTGATAATGGCTGAGAATTGAGTCTACTAACTGTAACCTAAAACATAATCTCTGAGATCCTGAATCCTTACAGACATAGAATTTCTGTCATCAGTACCAGAAAAACATTACCACCTCTGTTATAAACAGGCAGACCAAACTTTGCTTTTCCATCTGTGTTTATGGACCTTGAAGTCAAAAGACAGGCAGAATCTTGTTGGGGATTTTGAAATTTGGACTGGGAAAAAAAAAATCCTTCCTCTTCTGGATTGTTGTATGCACAAAAAAAACCCCAGCATGCTACCTTGTGGTCCACATCTGTCCTGAATTTTGGAAATTTTTAAGCTGATTCCTCTAGAGCCCTAGGATTTTATTCATAGTGCTGTACTGCTGAATTATTGTCATCATTTATGAATGCTCTCAACAGTGATACTCAGTTTTCTTGGTGAACAAAATTGTTGGTGGCAATTCTACAGTTTCCACTTCTATAATGTAAAAAATTGTTGGGGGCAATTCTTATCATATTTTAAGAATTTAAAGTGGGTCAGCTTTTGGACTACATGGATTGATGGAGCCCTTTAAACAGGCTCCAGCTACAGCATGTTATTAATCACTGTAGCAGACAAAAAATACATTGTTTCCTTGCTGAGAATAGCATGTTTTCCTCCGCTTATGAATTGATCCCTGAAAGGTTCCTCACGGGAATATGTTTGTTCTTTCTTTCTTTCCTTCCTTCCTTCTTTCCATCTAAGGCAAAATAGCTTTAAACTACAGATGTGCTAATCTATAGGAGACTCCAGAACTCATTGGTCCATGAGCAGCACAGGTATTAATCTACCTGGGCTGGGAGACTAAAAGAATGAACGATTAATTAAATAGCCTTGAGGTTATTTTTCAAAACAGCACTGTAAGCAGAGATGGGCAAACCTCAGAAGGTTTTTATACTGGGTTCAGTTCAGATCAACCTCCTAAATTTTACAGATTGATCCGATCACTGGAAGCATACAAAAGAGGGAAAAGTACTTTGAGGCAATATTTTAAGGTAGACCAATTGGCCAGGAAAAAAAATGAGAAAATGTTTAGAAAATGCATTTTAATCTTGGGCCTGAGACTCGATACACATTCCAAATACATTTGAATATGTCTATAAGAGAAAGAATGGGCATTCAGACAGTTTTCAAAATGTTATTCAAAGGAAAATGCAAAACTTATTATTACATTTTATTTTTTCCAAAATTACTTAGTGTTTTGTAAAATTAGTGACAACGTCAATACAGTACATTTTTTATTCTTCTCATTGCTTTTACTTCTTGTTCCTTCAGTAAATGAAAAGACCTTCCTAAACTGACACACACATATGCCAAATCCCTCAAGATAATTTCTTTCATGACACTGAGAAAATAGAAGTTGAGAGATATCTGAGTATAGATTTTGTACATCAGCCCTCATGATATATAAAAATTGACCCATAAACTGTATACATTTATGTATCTCCCACTCCCTGCTTTTTGTTCTTTGCTTATTGAATATTTTGCCAATGCAGTAAACTGCTGGATGATGCAAACTTATTCTACCAGGCTTTAAGATGAGCAAGGGCAGTATAAAACCATCCTACAATGAAGAGCCCCATTTAATTTATGTTGCCTGTAACTGAGGCTTGTCACTGTGCTAAGAGCACCTATGTCTCTCTATTCCATTGCTTTTGATCATCTCAAAGGGCAGGAAGGACCAAGAGAACACACAAAAATTTGTTCTTTTCACCATATCACGGTGATATAAACCCAGACTTAAGCTGCTAGAGGCTGCCTGTTACTGTACTATCAAAAAATGGAGCTCCTTCCTGGGAAGTGCTTCTGAATGTGATGGCACAAGAAATAATGTGACATTACTTGAGTAAATGGGTGGATGAAACAATTGCAATGATTTCTATCAGGGTTTTAAGGATAGCCTGTATGGTCTTTGGTCATGCAGTTTTTGCTGCAACTTGGCACTGTTCTAACATTAATAGATCTCTCTTGGATCTAACAGCCAGATGGTCAGAAGTTGTGAACTACTTACTGAACTGCTCTTGAAGTTATGCCAAGATATTTGTATACACATACTCTTTTTGCAAGTCAGTGCTATAAGGTCACAAGAAGAACAAGGTCAGAAGTGGCTCATCTCACACTTTTTGCGGGGGGTGTGTTGGCCTGACTGGCCACATACAGTTGCTGAGAAGCAAACAGAAGAGGTGGAGATAATAATTCATAACAAGTCAGCTATTAATTGAATTTTTGAGTCTTCTTATGTTTGCAAATTGTCCATGAATAGACCCTAATTTTCCGGAATGCATTTGTTAGTCGGAGTTATTTGCTGACACAGGAAACAGAAACCACAGAAATGCTGGCTGGGGCTTACCCTTCTTTCTTAAAGGCTAAGCAGAATAGCCATCAAATAGGCACTTACCAGGGCCGGTGAAAGAAAAATGGAGTGTAAAGTCAAAATATAGGAAGCTGAGAGATAGAGATAACCATCATAAAAGAGTTTGTAGCCTCTTGACCTCAGCAATATTACCAGCTACATGCCATAACTTGATCTTTGGCATTAAACACTCTGCTGAGTAGGTGTTTGCTGTGTTACCATCTTCCTGGATGTTTTCTGCAGCTGTCTTAACCCTTGGGCTGCTGCCATGCTCCTCCCTCATCTCTTCCTCGTGACACATATTCCCAACTCTTAAGGTAAATTTTGGTTACAAAACTCTTTGAAAGGAACTCAACACTCCTTTCCAGACATTTTATGAGTAATTTGAAGATAAAAATAAGCTTGTAATCATGTTTGTTCAATCATTTTTATCAACTCTTTTCATCCCCACTATAATTTTTGCCTGGCTCTGCTGCTTTTATCTGGAAATGTGCATATGTACAGTTATATCCTGAAGCACTTACAGTCTGAAGACAGAAGAGGATGGAAGACAGTAGGGACCATAATTTCTGTACTTCCTTTTTTTTGGCATGCTTGTGGTTCACCTTAGAACTTCAAGCCTTTCCCTCAAACCTGTAACATCCTGGATGGCCTCATACATCTTTTGGGGCCAGTTTGTTAAATACCTGCAATGATGCCCCTACTTCAGTGGAGCACATAGGACAGCACTACTCCCTCACAGTCTCTGCTTGTTAGAGACTTGCCATTGCCTTAGTTGCAATTTTGAAAGTAATTTTCAATTTTTATTTCTCACTCTTTTCATATCTGAGAACACAGACAAAATTTCCATCCCCGCTTTCCTTTTTATTTTTTTAAATGTTGAACTGGAAATTGTTTTGAGTAGCTCCATTTTCAGTGCATATTCCTGGCCTAGCATGAAACTAATGAATAGCCCATTTGTGAGAAGTGTAGGCAGACGGAATGTGATTGCAGGCAAATTTCACCAGGAATTGAAACAAACGTTCACAGAGAGTATTTTACGATGTTCAGTCACACTGGCCAACCCTTAATTGATGGGAATAAGTGTCTCTAGTTAAAAGCAGCATCTAAGCAACTGAGCTGCACAATACACATTGCTGCTTTGCACTTACCCTATTGCTTCCACACGTGCGCAGAGAGACTGTGTGAAAAGCGACTTTACAGGTGCAGTGCAAGGTGGCCTAACAGGTGCAAGAAGCCTTTGAAGTCTCCTTCCTCTTTTCTTCATCCCATCTTCAGAAAATGTCCTAAAACGGAAGGGATACTGTTGTGAGAGTTTCTTGTTTGTTTTCCCTTTTAGAAGGGATTTAGGGGTTATAATGGATGACAAGAATAATACAGGTCAATGTGGTTAAATTATGTAAATGAAAGAGTATCATACCAAGACATCATCATAGAACAGTTGAATCTTGCCTTCAGAATAGGTTTGGTTGGGTTGGTTCTTAGGTTGGGGTTTGCACAGCAAAAGCATGATCCCATGTCCTTACTCAATCACTGAAGCTGCCTGGAAGCCAATTACTGCCTCCTGGTCACTTCTCACTGCTTGTCAGGAGTGACCACAGAAGCCCAGGAAGACAAAACTTGTGCTTACGCCCCCTTTAGCAAGCCTCTGGGACTTTTCCAGTTTTCACTGTGGGGTCTGTGATTCCATCACAGGTATGTTGTTATTTGATGATTGATACTAGTTAAGATAAAGGTTTTTTTTTTTCTTTTCCTGACAATGAATGTATCATGGTGAAGAAACCTGAAAAAGGCCACTGAAGCAATGGAAATGACTTCCTGCGCTTAGGAGAGTGCGTGCTAGTAACTATAGGCAGTATAGTGTAGCTGTCTGCATTCTTTTATGCTTTTGAAAGAGAGCTAGTCTCATCCCCATGCCAGCTACTAATGCTCTTTGAAGACAGAGCCAGTGGAGTGAGACATGCTGCTCCCTTGCCTCAAGTTATCTTATCAGCTTCTACTCCTGATCCCTAGGATGCAAGGGAATTTCTAGCATAAACCTTAAGCGCTCCCACAAGCCAACAAGTCATCTTAAATGCAGAAATTATTAAGCTTCTTAATTTAGAGACTTTATTTCTTAAGCCTGATTCTCTCTCCAGGAAGTGGGTGAGAAAAGTCAAACATTTATTAGAATAGTCACTAATCTGGCAGAGTTCAGCTTCACTGTAAATAAATTTTCTCCTTTCTCATGAATGTTGGCCCACCTTCTGCTCTCTCCATCTTTCAAAAAAACTTTCCTAGAGTTTGAAATTTTAGGAAAGATAAAAGAATGTGTGCAAATGAATAAAGTTTGGGGTTCTGGTAAAATACACTCCTTTCATTCAAAGAGTCAGGATGATCCCACCACTGATTTACCTTGCACGACTCCTGTGCCCTAACCTTGTTCAGCAAGTGTGACATTAGACTACTCTAAATCACTTCAGCTTTCTGGGCAAAACACAACTCAAGAATTACTTGGAGCAGTGTCAGGGAATATGGTATTCCTGGTCTGAAACTGGTATACATGGCATCAAAGTATTATTACTGTGCATATGAAAAAAATAAATAGATTAAATTTGTCACATAAAAACCATCTCTATAGTCTTCTGGGATCTTTTCCTTGAGTTTTATGCTCACATATATAGTGCTGTATATTCAAGTTTCAGCAGCTTTGTGCACATTTTGCTTCCTAGGCCTAGTATAATATTTTTGCCTTGCTCTTTCACCTTATCTTTTGCTAATTCCTTTCTTTCTTATTTGTTGCACTTACTGTTCTTCATTTCATTCTTACCTGCTTAGATAGTTATCTGACCTAGTTTTATGATATGGATTGAAGTAAATCCTATAATGTAAGTATTCTTTCTTTTCTATATTCTGCCCTGTCATCTGTGTTTTGCTGAGATTTTGGATACTGGGGCTGGCTTTAGTTGAGAGAGCTTCTGTGTCTCTGAGACTTACCCCCTAAGTGACTGTGATCATGCTATAAGCAACTTTGTTCTCTGAGTTGTTGGGTACTCATTATCTCATTGCTTCAAAAGCAGACTTAATTCTTCAACCAAAGATAACTTTGTCTTTAATTATTCAGTCAGAAACTCCCACTGAGGTGAATAGGGGGAGGAGGGGGAAGGTCCCTGTAGATTTTAAATCAAAAATGCCAGTTTGGTAGCAAGTTTTCTGGTTTTGCAGTGTTAACTCACACTGGGTAAATATGTATTTAAATGGAAAAGAAGCAATCAAAGAATATTCTTGGGTTAAAAAGCCAACAGAGATTTGTTCTGATGCAAATCCCTCTGCCAGTTTAGCAAGACTGGCAATGTCTAAGAACATTAATAAATAAAAGCAAACATGAACATCAAGAAACAGAATGGAGTCTTCCTTCATTTCCACTCTGTGATGATTAATCCAAATTAGAGTTGAAGGAAATCAACAAAGAGACTTGTTAGTGTCCCAGCCTTAGAAAAGGTGTTGGATTTGAGGGTGCCTTGGATCAGCCTTTTATCTGGAGTTTTCTTTGTTCACAAAGCTCACAGCTTACTTTTGTTTAACAGTTCGTAATCAAGTACTATGTACGATGCTGACTGCTCAGCGCTGTGGCTGATTTCCATGCCCTGTCTTGCCCCAAGACTTGCTCACTGATCCATACATTCCTTTGTAGGAATGCACCTGGATTTCAACTCTCATTTTCACACTTGCATAGTTTTTCCTTTTGGATGATAATGGCTGTTATAATTACTATGTGACACAAAGTCTGAGAGGTCTACCCCAATGTGAAAGTTATGTACATCACTTTTTCAGGTATGAATTTCTATTTCTACTACGCAAGGATGGAGTAGTGGGGTTTAACTATTGTTACTACAGGATCTAAAAAAAAAAAAAAAAAGAACAACTTGTAGAAGGCAGTGAGTAGGGGTTCTTCATTTAAGAAAAGTCTAAAACCACAACTTAATGGAAAGAGCTAGCCAAAACTATAGGAACCTCAGGCCAAACAACAACTGTGACCACAGAGCTAAAGAGATTTTTTTCCCCACATCTCCAGTTAACAATCAAAAAGATTAAGAAAGATTAAGAAATGGGAATGACAACTGTATTTGTCTATACAAGCAAAGGAAACAACAAAACCGGAGACTGTAAGACTATTTACATATAACTGGTAGACCCAATGGCAGCTTGAAAAAGGTAATATCTAAAAGGTGCTCAAGAAAGTCCTGTCTGACAGTAAAGACAGAATCAAATAAATTACCCATGATTGCTTAAAATTTACTGTGTTCAGACAAAGGACTTTGCAGATTCTCTGCACTTAGGATTGTCTTATAAAAGACCTAACAATATCTTGCACCTTTATCTGTTTCTTCTTTAGTGGAAATCATGTGCTGCTAAATGTAAAAATTTTATACCTGAGCCATTAAGACCACAGATACATACTTCAGGCATGCATCATAGCTGGTATTCACAAAATGATTATGAGACTTCAAGATTCGGTGCCTTTTTTTCTTACAGTCACAGACCTTGCAAACATGAAATCTCAGTTTTTACTACAAAATTCAATATATATCTAACCTTAGCAGTTCTAGAGGTAATCCTGAAAGCAAAGTGAAGTTTTGACAGACAGAGGGCATTTTTAGTACGACATGGCGATGTGCCTTTGTGAATCCTGCTGAAGCTAGCGGAGGTTCTATGTTTCCCACACACTGCACTGAAAATGTGCCCACAAAAGTTCTTTGTGTACATGTCTGTTCCCTGTGGACTGGCCAAAATCACATGGTGTGTGCACTGTGATCCCCCTCAACACTGCTCCACAGCTTTGTGCTGCTGTGGCACTGGCTACTGCCCTTGCCATGCAGAGGGTGCCTCACTGCAGAGCTGGTGCTTTTGTCAGTCTCCTGGTGCTTGTGAATGGAGCGGGCACACAGATGCACTGTCACAGGCAATGCAGTTCTACCAGACAAAGCGTGCTGCTGCAATACAGGACAGGTGGCAGGTACAAAACCCTGTGAATACAAGATTTCTTCTCTGCACGCATCCATACATGGAAAAGAGAGGGAAAGTGGAGTTTCTCCCAGACAAACCCAGAAGGATAAAACCCCCCTACTTTCTACTCAGGGATTTTTACTTCTTTAAACCTGAACACATGAGATTAAAACAAACAACACATCTCTAAAATAATCAGCTCTAGTGTAAGCAGCACAAATGGGCAGCACGTACATCTCTGAAGAGCAAACAATGGCTTTGAACAATAAATGTACAACTACCATTCCGGATCTCCTGTGTTTTTTAATCTGAAGCCTAAAGCTGAATTGCTGCATGACTGTCAGTAAACCACTGCGGGATAGATTTAGCCTGCTCTGTGGCTGGCAGTGCTGGGGAGTTATCATTTAGGTGCAAGTGCAGGTAGCTGAGGACAGAGCCAGGCAGGCATGTCCATCTTTTATCCCAAGGTGAAGATACTCTTCTGCTTTCAGATCAAAGTCCCAAGAGCTTCCAGTCTTTATAGAACTAATAAAGGACTGGTGTATTAGCCTTATTGCTTACATGCTTTTTATTTCTATGTATATCTTTTGATGCTTTGAATTAAAATTAATCCCATGAATAATGTACATATAGTACTTTAAAACAGCTGAATGTCCTAGCCTGCGCCTGTGTCGTCCTCCCAAGATTTTATGATGAAAAAAATTAGTTACAGAGGATATGAGGAAATCTTAGCTTTGTGGTTAAAGAATAAAGCCTTTCCATGTGAAAGCTTGGTTCTTTCACAGAGGGCTTGAGTTTTCAGTGTTTTCAAGTTACAGTATTCCGGTCTGAATGCTTACTCTTTCAAAAACAATTTTACTTGAACTAATATGCATGTCAGTCCCAATATTACTGTAATCAGCTTTTTTTTTTTTAATTTCAGAAAGAATATTTCCATTTATGTGTAGAGAAATTTATTGATACCTGAACAGCTCTACTGATGCTAGGAGAGTCTCCAACCTAAAATAAATGTCTAAATACTCATACAATTTTTGCTTAAGCAAATATTTTTTTCACAGTCAGGCAACACTTAATCTAACCAATGTTTTCTCAGATCAATATATTTTAATTGAAACTAATGGCAGATAGCTTTAACCAACAGATTTTTCACTGAACTAAGTACATTAAATCAATACATTGCCAAAACCGTGATAACTTGTATAAAGGGTATTTTTATTCTTAGCTAAATTCATTTTATTGAAACATATGCATATTAACAGTAATCAAAATACTGATATTTAGACATTGCTGATGGCATCAGTACATTTAGAAAATGGCAAACTTACATAAAGCCACATAACACAGGGAGCTAATTTACTGGAAGTGAAGAAAATGAGGGCTGGGGGTTGATTCCTTCTTTTTGGTACAAACTATTCATCTGATTTTGGGTGAAGTACTTAGAGGACTAATTTAGGCCTGGACTTTCCCAGCTGACAGGGACAGTAAGCCAGGCACCGCTGCGCTCTGATGTGCCCTTTGTGCAATCACCCAGTGGAGGTGACTCTGTACATCTATTAGTCAACCAATATGGCCATTTCACAAAGTAGCCCAAGTTCGGTGAAATCTGTCATTAGTGGCTGGTATTGCAAAGTCTGTCAATGTAAGAGAGAATTAGGCACCTCGATATGCATGGAGATCAGCACGCCTCTTGTCTATCCATAGATCAGGTTCTTTTACATAGACAAGGACAGCAGCACTTCTACTATCTACTGAGACAACACATCACAGTCAAAGCTATTAAGACAGCAAGCTGATTCTAAATATAGAATTGGAAGAATTGGTGGCTCAAGTGTGAAACTGATGGCATTTATCCATCTGCTGGATTCCTATTTTCAGCAGGAGCCTCACAAGAGCATAGACACTACTATGCGTAAGAGCGACGACACTAAGGCAACTGGGTGGGGTGGAGGCTGGCACACGGTCATCTGTTTTGGTACTCAGTTACAATTATAGCATAATTAGCCTACTAATTGCATGCCCAAGTTTAGTTGATGAATTTTTATGTGTAATTATGGTTTATTGAAATGCATTGTGTTTGTAATGCTTGCCTCTGCTTCCATGTGAGAAAGAAATTTTCTCTTTCCTCTCCCCTTGTGTTGATTGCACATGAAGAAATGTAAAAGATGACCATAACCGATGCAGGCAAGTATGTTAGACCCGTCCTAAAACAGCAGCCAAACTGTCCTACAGCCAGATCTATGGGAGTTCCTGGCCTTAAGCGCAGCTTTGATGGCTTCAGTGAAATATGTGCAGTGCCAAGGACCACACTTGCTTTAAAGGATCATGCTGTGTGATGCAGACCTCCTGCTACTCTATCACCTGTTGAAAATGCAGCCTTCACCTTCTGCAAAGGCATTTTCCAGTTCCAGATGAAACTCCTGCAACCATCCCAATAACTTGGCAAAACTCTTCCTTGATATTTTTCATGTGAAAAGAATGAGCAGAAGCCACTAAAGCAATGCAATTTTTTTAAGCCGGAGAGTTGTCTTTCTTACAATCTACAGGGAAAATACTTCTTCCTTTTTTTCACTTAGTTTCCCAGTACTGAGCTGAGAAGCATAAGCTCAGTACTAAGGAAAGGACTTACCATTTAAGAACAATCTTGGATGATGTTTTAAACCACGTAAAGCTTTTTTTTATTTGATAAATGTTCATTAAAAAAAAAAAAACAACAAATTCTTGATGTTCTGAAGAGGTTGCTAGGAGTTTCTGTTCCACGAGAAGGTAAGGTGCCAGCCACATGATATATGTGCAGGATTTTATATATCCTGCAAGAGGTTAGAGAGTCTGTCTCACTTTCAGAGAGATGCCACTGTATTTACAAGATGATTTGTACCAAGGGAGAATCAAACTGAAACTTCCAGCCTGCACATTCTGCAATAGCTTGCTTCAATTAAAATTAGACATGTTCCTAAGCAGAACTCCAGGTCAAAACATACACTTTTCAAACAGATAATGGAGTGATGCTTTTTGTTTAACTCCTAGAATCCTTTAAAAATAAAAGAACTGATTGCACAAAGACTTGATGCTGACAACTGGGGAGCTATAGACTCAAAGTTCCTTGAAAACTAAGTAGAGGGACCATACTATTTCATTTTCTATGTAACTATTCCCCACAATTTATGGTTCTCACAGACCAAGATCTGAAAATTCAGGCCAAAATGCTGAAATGAAGAGCAGAGTAAGTAAACAACACTGACATTTCAGAGCAAAACTCTTTCAAGCTCAGTTATCCCTGTCGTTAAGGAAGCTATTGATGTAAGGAAAAACTTTTGGAATGAAAGGACAAACAAAAAAAATACCTTTTAGGAGGAGCATGAAGCTGTTGATTCTTTTGAGAAATATATTTGATATTTTAGCTCTGTTCTTGCTTGGCTCGGCAGAGATCTGAAAAGTTATTAACTGGAGAAAGAGAAGGAAAAAACCCCACTAAAGCCCCAAACTCCACCTCATAAAGCAAAACAAACAAATCTCAAACCCAAAGCAAACTTTCCCAGACTTCATAGGATATCACAGTTGTCAATTTTCATCTGACTGTGGTTGGTTCCTTCTCTGCTTATCTTTGGCCAGCAGTGCTTCAAGTCAGAGAAAATGTTCTCATTCAAATACTGTGCAATAGATGAAAGTATCTGAATGAGGAGGAAGGGCTGTGTTTTGTTATCTAGCCTCTCTTGTTATACTGTTTAGATTTCTACAGACTTTGGAGTCCTCATTATTTAGCCCGACCACAGACCATATCCTTTAAATAAGTAGCAATATCCATTTAACAAGTTCCTTCACAACTTAACAGTCAAGTGCCATTACCTATTTAACAAGTAAGTTAATTGAGATGTCGCACTCAGCACAATCCCCTTGTAAATTCAATTAATCCCTCACAACTGGCTCAGACTTGCTGTCCTTCAAATACTTGCAGAGAGATTTAGAAAAGGCAGTATATTTAATGAGGAGATGAAAGGGAGGGAGAGATTTCTCTTGCTTTGGCTGGACTTTGTAAAATGGTCATTATACTGGACAATTTTATGCATTGCATAGGATACACTGTTATATGGGAGAGAGATATATATACATAGGATGGATGGATGGATGGATGGATGGATGGATGGATGGATAGATAGATAGATAGATAGATAGATAGATAGATAGATAGATAGATAGATAGATAGATAGATAGAGGATACACACATATAAAGGATACATATATATAGGATATATTATATAGGACAGCCTGAGCATCTGGCTATCTCATTCATGCACATGCAGTTTGCAATTGTGTCAGCTGTAGTTAGTGACAGTAGTATATATACAAAGCCTTGAGATATAAAATATAATTTAAGAGATTATTACTTATTACTACTAGATTAGGAGTGCTCTGGTTGATCTGATTTTGTAGGGTTTTATGGTATCTTTTATTCTTAAGGCAGTCTGTAAGATAAAAAATCTCTACCCCACATATAACGTATTCTGCCTCATCTGTCTTGTCTTCTTGTATTCTTTCAACCCTAAATAAGTGTTGAAAAGTAAAAAGTCTTGCTAACACAGAGAATCAGCACTTTTTAATTCCACTATCTTGTGGTATAAGGTGGGCTGGTGAGGTGACCTACAGCAGGAAGTCAGCACTTTTTGAGTGAGTTCCAGCATATTTTTGCATTTGTTTCCTTCAGCCTTCTACTCTCTTTCAGATGGATCAAGTTCCCTTTCTTTGGTTCTTAGGCTCTGTCCATTAGCACACCTCCAAAGAGTATTTTGTCAAACAAAGAAAAACATTTTGAAGACAATTCTAAGTTCTTTTGAGAGTTATAGCCAATACTTTGTTTATGTATAGGGATTATTTATTGAGTTAGCACTCCCAAAAGGCAAATCTGGGTAGACAACAGAAAAATGCTTTAGATAATTGCTACTTGGTTTGATCACCTGGTATTTTGTAGTATTTCATGCTGCCTGGGATTCTTTAGGCACAAAAACATTTTAAACTGTGGTCTGTGATAAATGTTAAGGGAGTGCTTTTCAAATTCCCTTAGTAAGAAGCTCTATTGAGAATGTGCTCATGTTCAGGTTGTTGTTCTGGAAAGCATAATAAAAATGGATAAACAAATATTACAACCATAAGAAAGACTGGGGAAAGAGATTATGTTTTTTACAAACCTAAATTCTACAATGAACAAATGTTTCTATTTAATCTGTCCCACTAACTCTATTTTGAAAAATTAAAAAAATGTTTGCTGTATGATACTTAAAAATATTTTCTTCCATTATGTTCTGAGATGTTTGCCAAGAATCACCTCTCTCTCCAAATATCACTCCCTTTAAGAACCCTGAGCAGAACTCCTGGATTCGAAGATGTTGACAAGAATAAAACCACATTGAAAGCTCAAAGGTCTCTGTGGCCAGTAACAACTCACTTTCATTATGAGCAAATAAATATCAACTTTGAGAATGTCAACAGCCACAACTCCAAAAATTAAAATACTGTAAAATTTTCATGTGTCTATGACATGCTGTCAGCATCTGAGGGAATCAAGAAAGCTTCAGGATATTTTGAGATCTAATGGCCAAGAAAGGCTAGCTACTCTTCTGAGATGGTTCTAGTAAGAACAATGCTGGAACAGCACAATACGCTATTTAGACACCAAACTGATGCTATCAATGATTTTTAATTACTCTACACTCTACACGCCTCTTTTGGAACCAATGCTGACCACACAGTTTAGTATAATTGAGAGGTTGAGCTCTATTTCTATTTGGTATTTCCCATGCTGTTTCAATGGTAATAATCACATACATTAGGAGGAGATAATAATACAAAATCTATATTACTCTCAAAAACCATCTTTTGCTGTCTAAATCCATTGTACTGCTTGGAAGCTAGTTAGCTAATTATTAAAACAATATCTAAAAATAATCAACTTCCAGAAAAATTGGCAGGCCAAATTCAGTTCCCATTCATCACCAGACAGCACCAGTGCATTGTAGTGTATGAGGGAGGATTACAGAAAACAGTGTCAAATCATTACTTTTCAATAGTGGGTAATTCATGTGTGGGTTAGAGGAAATAGCCTAATGGCTTTAGAGACAGCCACTACCACTACACTCTCTGCCCTCTCTTTATCTTGTCCTTTACCTGCCAGATTCAAGCACAGTATTTGCTACAGGAGGATCCTGGGTATCCTTGCGAGACTTCTTTCATCTCTCATTGCAGATAGGATCTGGCAAAGAAGGAGTACCACAATATTTTAACAGAAAGACAACTGTCACATTATTTCCCCAGTGGCCAATCACCCTGCAGGGGACAACTTCATCTATATTGTACCTGCTTAACATACTTCATTAACTCTGTCAATTACCAGCTACCTCAGCACCTTTTCTGTTGGCATTACACAATTCATTCTTTCTATATCCCAAATAGTACCACAGCTCATACTAATTCATAATGAAAGTAAGGAGATATTAATCTTAGAAATGTGTATTAGAACAATTAAATACGTTTTCAAGATGGTTTATGGCTTGTTTTTCAATGCTGTTCAGCACTTACTACTATTTTTGAATCTTAAATGGAGGGGAGAGTTCCCTCTAAAAAGCAGACATATGTCTTCTAGAGGGGTCTATATTTTTCTTTGACAGAGACTTTCCATAGAAGTTTTCATTGCCAAGTATAGCAGCAAACTTTTCTAGTTCAACATAGTCTTTTAAGGTAAACTTTGAAGGTAAGTAGTGACTTAGTCATCTCACTGGGGCTTGCCAAGCTAGGAGCTAAGGAGCATATTTGCCCTGGGCTCTTTCTACTGGCATTTGAGACAAGACCTGCCCTTCCAAATGGAAATTCAGCTTACCTGAACCAAACCATACCCACTGACTGCGAGAGACTCTGCTTCTCACCACAGAGCCTCAGTTAAGTGGCTTTTCATTAAATGTGCCACTTAAAATATCCTTGTGAGAAGCAGGGCTTTCGTTTTTATGGAAAGAGTTCAAGAGGGAGCAGTTTCAAGTTGCTGCAATGGCCAGCAGAAAGGTGGGGTTGTGTGAGGAGCTCAAATTTGTGAGTGGGAGTGAAGTGATATTAAGTTTGGGTTTCTAAACCCAAGAACAGGCATGGGACAGGAGGAAAGGGACTTGGGATTTCCAAGGCAGCAAAGGTGCGAGGAGGCTTCAGGGACAGAAAGTGTAAAACTATGGTTGAGCCAGCACTTGTCAGCATATGTAGTTGTCTACTTGAATATTAAGCTCTGCCTATGTTAATCAGCTTCAGTGCATGAACTCAGATCACCAGAGAAAGGAGCTTGAGGGGGGCAATGATGGGTACAAAGGGTTCTGCTCACAACTCTGCACAATTCCCCATCAGTGTCTTGGGGAAAGAACAGAATTACAGGTTTGCTCCCTGTCCCACTTCCCTCCCTGGTTCTCTTTTCTTTTTTTTTTTTTTTTTTTTTTTTTGCCTTTCCTCTGTCTGGAATATGACAGGTTTCTTCAAAGGACACTTTTGAAACTAAGAAAACCTGTATTTTCACAGAAAAAAAAATCAAACAGTAAATGACCTAATGCCTGTTACAAAGACACCTGATTAAAGCAAATTCAACATACAGTTTAGAACAGACTAGCATCAAACGTTCTGAAAGGTAACAGATGAACCAAGAAAATTGAAAGTCAATGGAAATCATAAATACCTCCTGATTACATGGAGTTTTCCCAGTCATTTTTCAAAAGGAGCAAGGAACATCTGATCTCTCTGCTCCTGCTCTAATTAGGTTGAAAGGCAAATCCTTCAGAAAAGGGAGGCATGGCTTGAGGTTAGCCATTGCAGTTGTGGAGTCTGTTGCAAAGTTGCAGGTTTCTGCATGCTTCAGCTTTCCAAATTAATATTTCTTCCAACTGAATATTTTTGCTGCTTCTCCTTTTCTCTTCCTGAGTGTTTTATTTTTTTTTTCTACCTGAATCAGTATGCTTCCTCCAGCAGTAGCTGCTGCATTCTTCTGCAGGTATTGATCAGGGCAGTCTCTCTGATCAGCTGGAGAGAAAATGACATTACCTGTCATCTCTTTCCATGCCATGGCATTGTAAAATATGAGGTTTCAGTACATCAATTAGCTTTAAAACACCATAGCTGCATATTAAGGAACAGCAGATACCTATTGCCATATGCTACATTTGTACCTTCACTATCCTTCAAGACACCTCTGGGGGCATTACAGCATTCCAAGTACAATTAGAATGTGTGTATAGCCTAAATACATAAGGAAGAAGGATCTCCATAGCAAGGATTGTCTTTGCAATAAATGAACATTTTTTTAACACTTCCTTACTTAATACTGCTGTCTGAGCTAAAATTCCTTATAATATTAGTAGGAAAACCAGTCAAAGTGGACTTTTTAATTGCAGCAAAAATAAAAGCTGGTGATTCTCTGATGTGCCCATAACTTGAATTTTTGAATTAGTGCAGGGAAGGCTTAGGGAATTGCAATACACCGAACTACTTCCACTTCTGTAAAAGCTGTTTGTTCACAACCAGGTGCAGTACTTTTCTTTTTTTTTTCCTCCCCTTAAATAAAATGAACGCTGTGCAAACACCGGCTGACTCCTTTTTAATCTGTCAGCACATTCTTTACATCTGTGCATAAACATTATTATCACAAACTCAGAATGTTACTGCAAAAATTATCAGAGTCCCCAAAATGTAGAGTGTGCAGTCTCCATTGGAATACAACTTTAATATGTTAATTTGAAAACAAGTAAGCTCTAAGAGGGAAAAAAAGACAGGCTTTTCACTTTCAAAGAAGGTTACCCAGGGCTTCCTTCACTACCATGTGTATGCATAGGGTAAATATTTTGTGCTTAGTACAGTATTGTCTTCTGACACATAGCTGGCCTTGGTAACATTTCCTAGTGTGTCCATTTAAAATATTAACCACTGATGAAAAGACCCAGTCTTAGGGAGAATGATACAGGACATGGCACGTTTTCAGAAATTTTTAAAAATTATCTTTTAGAATGGAACCTCCAGCTAGGTATTGGTGTGCCTCTATGTAGGAAAAAACCACAGTCATATTTTTCATGTTTATAGGGATGACCTTTTATGTTATAGTACAATGCTTTGAAGCACAGTTATTTTAATTGCTTTATATGCCTATTGAGACCATTCTGCATGTCACTTTGTTATATATAGCACCGAGTCACATATGTTTGGTCAATGAATCTTTGGTGCCTTGATATTTATGCTAAAATCTGAGCAGGAGTTCTGGAAACACTGTGTTCTGGGTTTTGCTGTTCGTGGGTTTTTTCGCTGTTTGTTTTTTTTTACTTTCACTCTAGCTAAATACCTAATGAGGTGACAGGAAGAATTAAAAATGACATATTGTTTTGGCTGCAGAGGGGCTGTCTGAGCTGTATTTTTGTATAATACAGCTCAATAAACCCAGCGTGTGGAAAATCCTCTGCACGTGATTCATTGCTGCAGCAAGGGACAAATGGAGGTTTACAGAAGAGTGGGCAGCACGGAGTGGTGACTGGTGTCACCCCACGGCACTGGCAGCTCTGGGGATGCACTGGGATGGCCCAGCCACCGAGCACTGCTTCCAAAAACATCTAATTAGAAGTAGTGAGGGTTGGCTAACACACACGTATTTGTGTCCAAACACTTTGTGAAAGTGTACCTTCCAGACCATAATGCTTGTGAAGTGCGGTGGTAACTTCTGCAGACAGCCCCTCCGAGCCTGGAGACAGTGAAACGCAGTGGGGTCAGACAGCCGTCAGTGGGATTTGAGGCAGCCTCCGCCTCTGTGGTAAGAAGCGTCTCAGCATCCATGTGCCATTTTGCTGCTGTGTGTCTGGTGGAACAATAAAAGGTATCAGACGAGATTCCTCAGGACAGAATGTTAACTACAGGTGTTACACTGATATCTGGTGTAATTAAGAAAAAAGATCTGTCATTTCACAGATCGTGCAGAATAAATTCCAGATATCAGCACATAATCTTTCAAAGTGCCTTTATCTCCAGAGCTAGCAAGGGTGACCACGGAATACCCTGAACCCAATTATGTCCTTTCTCATTATCATATTTTCATTTCTCAAGACACAGGGCTAATAAGAAAGATCAAAAAACGTTTGAACCACAGTAATTTCTAATGTCAAGAACTAGTTATTCTTACAACAAGCTCCCAGGTCTTGACAATGTAAGCTGTTCTCTGTTTGGTTTGATTCCTCTTGGGGAGTGGAAATGAGGGACTAAGGGATTTGAAGTGACTCTGTACTGCGGGATCAACACATGCTTTTGAGACCCGCATTTGACACTGGCTTTGAGGTGGTTTGTTTCTTCAGTTTTCTTTTTATTTTGTTGGGGATGTTAGGGGTGGTGTTGGTTTGGTCGTTTTTGTTTTGTTTTGTTTTGTGGTTTGTTTTTTTTTTCTTTCCCTGAGAGAAAACTGCAGAGGAATTTCAGCCTATCACCACCAGGGTGTTTCTGTTCAGTTCTTTGGATCAGAAGAACTTAATCAGATGAAAGTCTGCAGGGAGGATGAATTCAAAAGACAAAATCCACATCAGAAATTTACTTTAGGAGAAAAAGGAATGTTGCCAATAAAATGAGCAATAAAAAGGGGAGGGCAAAGAGATGGATTCCTCTGCAGTAGGAAATAAAACAAATTTCTGCTTTCCAAGTGATTATTTGAAGAAGGATTCAGGGGGTATCTGTTCTTACTCTCCTGAAAGCTCCTCGTGTTCAGGGAGCACTACACGTAGGGATGGTAAGGAAAACCACGGGGTTTCCCCACAGATGATGTTCTGCACATATAATTTCCTACAGGGCAGAAAGCACCTTGAGCCTGAAGGTCTCTATTTTTTGAGTACCTAAAGGCATAAAGACAGCTGTGGCCTGCTTTCTTGAGATGTTGAGCAGTGCTAAATTCAGATGAAGTTGGGGGAGCCATATGTGCTAATGCCATGTTTTCAGACTGGGAGGTAGTTTGGTTCTTCATTCTCCAACTGGCTCACCAAGGGATGCGCCATGGAGGTGCCAACCAGGGTAAAGGGCTGCCCATGTCAGCCAGAGGAAGGAGAGAATTAAAAATAAAAACTCTGTAATGAGAAAGGTAGTCTTTCTCCCATCAGGACCTGGGTGAAAAAGAGTGAGAATAATTTCGTTTGAATCTTATCCCTAGGCTGGCAATAGAACTCGCTTGTTATTTGGGTCTCAGACAAACTCACAGTTCTGAAAAGTAAAAATGAAGATGGAAAAGTACTGCAAGTAATCATGCAAAGTAGAATTCTGAGGGTAGTTTCAAGAGAACAAAACAAAACTGTTTTCACGGAGATCAATCATATTAGTTTCTGTCCTTTTTTTTTCTTTTTTTTTTTTTTGTCCTAATTATCAGTGCCAAGCAGGAATCACAGATTAGACACTATTGAAGCTATTTTTAAGTTTAGCTTATTGAAACCTGTTCTTTTCAATGAATCTGCTCAGAACAAACTTAGCTTTTAGCTTCTCCACTATACTGCTCATAGTATCCTGAAAGGAAAGAAGCTGATGCAGATAATTCCTACCCGGACCAAGAGTTCAGAGACTCACATGCACACATTAAATTAGTCAAGAATTTGAAGGTGGGGGTGGAGGGGATCTGTTTCCTGATTTTGCAAAAAATGTACTGCTCAGGTTTTTTTCCCAAAACTCTTTGGATGTGGGAGTCCTTTTCTCATTGTGAGGTGATGACAGGCTAAAAACTCCTGCTCCAATGTCATTTGAACCTGCGCATGGTTTTAGGAAAATACATATCTGGGCATTTAGATTAAAGGTTCAGCAAGAAAATTCTGTATCAGGGTGAGGAGGGATTTTGGACCCTGCCTTCTGGCAAGGTGGCATCCCAGCTAAAATTTCTCATCACAGCTGACCATGGTCTGTCTGTCATGCAGCTTGTGTGCGAGGGGTAAGTGGAAGGATCAGAAAAAGAGGGACATAATCTTTGAAGGTTATTTGTTTTAATCTTAATTTAGCCTACTCTATGTTTGATAAGAAGGGCCTGGGAAAGAAAAGGTATTAAAAAGGGAGAAGAAACAATATAAGCAGTGAGAAAAATGTACTGAGATGTTGGGGAAAATATGAGGATGACAACTAGACCTCAGCCAAAACAGAAAGCAAGCGCAGCAAGTTGTGAAGTTGGACAAAATAGGATACAAAAAGGGCAGACAGAATTACCTGAATTAACAAGAATGTTTTATGCTTCTATGCCATTCTATGTGTGCATATATATTTAATCTCTTCCATTTAATCTCATCCTTAAAATGCCCACATTTTGCAAATACACACATTTAGGAAGCTACAGTGAACTAAATGCCAACCTTCATTTGTTGTTGTGCTCTAAAAGAATAAGTCTCTGTCTCTGTTAGTTGTTATGATAGAAAAATACAAGTGGAGTGGAGTGAACCAGTGTGCATTAAAGACCCACTGACAGCATTGAACACACTTCAGTCAGATCTGCCGGGAAGAGTTGTAGTCCCGCCCTGTGGGCAGAGCGACCATTCCCAGCTGGAGTGCACAATATGTTCTTACAGGATGCATCTCCCTCCTTAAATTCCTATGAATCAAGCTGGTTTGAGTGATCCAGGTCTGTGCATGTTGTAAACCAGTGAGGCAGACTAAGTGTGAATGGCAAGGCTGAAATGCCAACGCAGACTTTCTGGAAGAAGTTAAACAAACATTCTGCATCCTTTCCATGGTACAGCCTCTGTGGCTGTCAGTAAATCCCAAATCCTAGGGTTTTGTACAAAGCTACTTTATGGCGCATCTTGAAACTTATTCAAGATCTACATTATGCTTGTGTAGCAAACTAAGACTCCAAAAGGTTTTTTCATTATTAATGAGATAGTGGAAATGCTCTAGAATCAGCTTTCATCTAAATAAAGGTGATGATGTTTATCTGAACCCTTTGTATTCATTGTTGTCTTGAGTGTACAGTGCTTCCTACTGGTATGTATGCTATTGATTTGCTGACTAATCTCTTTACCTGATCAGTATTGATTGTAACTCTCAGTCTATAACCTTTAGACACAGTGATATTGTGGCTAAATAAAACACAGATGCAAAATAATCAACAAAGTCCAATACTGGTATTTCCTTTCTGGCAAATAGTTTAAGCAAGTCTTATATTTGACAACTAGAAGCAGTACTTTTAGAGAAAAGTGTAAATAGAAGTTGAATATGCAATCTTTAAGTCCTTAATATAAATTACTCAAGAAGAAATAGTAAGTTACTTTGGGGAAATCAACAGCTTCTTCAATTGGATTGCTCCTGTCACTGGATGGACAGAGTCTTGTTTGATGTCCTCCTACCATTTGTCTTGCATGGAGTCTTTTATCTAAATCCAAAGCAATGCAGTCATCACTGCTGCAATTCAATAATGGCTCCACAGGAGCTGTCATCCACAGTTTGCTATTCATCTTGTAAAGCCTTTGAGTTTTCAAAGTATCCACTAAAGTTGGTATTTCAATGCTGTGGACAGATCACTTAAGGTCCTTTTGTATGTTCAAAACAGGTTTAAATTGAGGATGAGCAGATATTGAAATGCCCAACTTATTGTACTTAGGTGCCAAAGGAGATGATGAAAATGTCAAAAGGTAATTGGATAATCACACCCACCTCCCAGCTGAAAATGTGTGACTTTGTAGGTTTGAATGACACTTTGACTCAATACTGGCATTGCCTGTGGTGAATGAGCGCCTTGGAACAAAGGGGAAAAAAGACAGAGACGGAAAAAAAATTTGAATTAACCACTAGCAGCCCCAGGATGTGAAAAATTATTATGTGACAACATGAAGTAAAAGGCAAGAGAGAACTTACATTATTTCTACTCAAGTATAAGATGCCCTTTATTCCATTTGATATAGACTTAGAAAGCAGGGGTCATTTTGGACTTCAGTGTCAACTCTGAAGGAACTCACATTTATCATGGTTCAAGAGCCTGGATGGAGGCAGCTGGATTTAGAGCAAGCTTCTGACATTTGGGGGATTGGTTTTGGGTTTGGTTGGGATTTTCTTTTGGATGCCATTTTACCTGGCTCAGTCTGAACATGCATTTTAGCTGTTAGCCTTTTGTTTGTTAGTTTTCAGTAGAAGTATAGCCATCTTTTGGCAGCATTCTGGAATAATTTAGCACGGAAGAAGGGTTGAAATGTATTCTTTGAGAGTTAGCCTGGGCAAGAAATTAGTATTCTTACTTGATGTTTAGCCAGGATCCTATACTTATATATAGCCTTTTCTTACCAGAAGTACCATGGTTTGCTTAGCGTACCCTAAGGGACTGGAGTTTTACCTGAAAATATAGTCTCTATGGGAATAATTCACATTGAAAATATTGAAGGAAGATACCTTCCTCTGTCAGAACCAATGCCACTTCCATCAACATCAAATCTATCTGCATTGAAAAGCAAAGAAAAATATTTCATTTCTTAAGATTTCCTAAATCCAACCCTATAAATTTATGAGACTGCCTTTGTTTTAGGGCTCTTTGGCACAACTACAATATGTGCCTTCCCCTGTTGCCTTTCTGGAGAGAAGTAACATAAATCACTTACTGCGTGGTTTCCCCGAGTAGGTGCTACTGTCTGCAAAAGTGTGGGAACATGGCCATACAGACCAGTTTGCCTTGTCTCTACCCTCTGGCACCTCTCGGGAAAGGTGCAGATGGATGACTTTGAGGCAGTGTCTGAGCTACCGGCCACTTCTGTCCTTGACAATCCTAGTGCTGCCACAGAAACCTGCACGCTGGTGCCAGCGTCCTGTATTGATCCGCAGAGGTCCTGGGAGGCTCTATAGATGCAGCTCAGAGTGGGGAGGATTTCTTCACATAATCTAAATACAGCCTTGCTCTGCCTCTGTATTTCGCTGTCTCCCTTCCGTGAGCTAAATCGTAGCAATTTCCCTGCCTGGAGCTCATCACAGCGGCAGAACCATGACTCACCTGGTAGTTTCTGGACAGCCAGGCATTCCCCTCTAAATCTCTTCATCCCCTTCAGCCTATTTTTAAATGCTTGGCCGCTGTTCTTAAGTGCTGGTATTGAACAAAATGTAAATATAGTGCAACCTCCGGTTTTAACCTTGGCCTCAATCCTGCTTTTTTTCTATTAAATGTAATAAAAAACAAAGGTAACATAAAGATTTATGTTATTTTTTTAGAAGATGTTTATAATGCTTTAGAATACATGAGTCAGCTAAGCATTTAAAAGTAAAATATAGATATAAAATTATTCAGACAAGGTGATATAATATAGAATTTAAATTGAGCATATTTTAGCAGCACTGGGAAACCTTACCCCAGAGCTAATAATGTAATAGATCTATCTCACCAACAACTTGGAACTTGCAACAGAGTTTTATCCACAAAGGAGAGTTCTTTGGCCTACTTTATTAAATACCTTAGAGGACTTTGCCTGAAAGATTACATTTGAACAACGCAATTTATTAAAATCCCTGTTCTTATTTTTCCTGTTGAAATTTTAGCCATTTTCTACGAGACAAAAAAAAAGTGTAAACAAATCCAACAGGCTAAACAAACACAATTCAACAAATGTTTCATCAAACAGGTACACAGGGAAAACACAGTACAGTTTGTTTTTCACCATCACTTGTATACTCATACTGATGTGTCTGCCTTTTTTGCTGTGGTGCATCAGGCAAGTGGTGTTTCTGATTATGAGTATTTTTTCAAATCTGAATTAGAACTGGGACTGTAACTGAAAACGTACCCATGAAAGACAGTCATAATAAATAAAAATGAAGCAAATTGAAACACTTGTTATTTCTTATACATGAAAAAAATTCAACTCCCTTCAATGAATCTTAATGTGCCAAGTGCAATTACAAATAATTGCAAAAGAATATAGACAAAGGTTGAAGCTACATCATTTTATAATTCAGTTGGGATGGGCATGGTTATTTTGGTGACTGTTATTTAGAAATAGTTTACATTAACACACCACTGTTGGAGGTGTAAGTATTTAGGTGTATTCACTAAATAGGATTTTACATGAAGTAAAAATAACATCAATAAAGTGATGCTAATTTAGAGGTATATCTGAGGTTTCTGCTTGGATTCAGTTATATATTCTAGCATTTACCTTGGAGTTTTTATGTAATTCTGTTTGATCTGAGAATTCAAGTTCATTCCACTTAATGGGAGATGTTAGATATTCAACAATAATAATTACTATTTTAAAATTAGGCCATTTATGTAAGTAGTAGGTTGCAGAGCTGACAATTAATGCTAGGCAGCCATTTTTGCAAAGGTGTGTAAAGAATATTACAAAATCACTTTATTACCCTTCTCTGGTGCTGCCTACCTGCCAATTTCATAAAAAGCGCATTGACACACATGAAAAATGTAGAAATCTAACCTGGAGAATGAAAGAAGGAAATACATACAACTCATTAGGCAATACCAAAACCCAAATGCAGACAACTAAACCGTCACAACAAAAATATCTAATTATCCTGTAACTCATTCCCTGTATATGGAGAGGTGCTAATGCAATAAAGGACTCTAGCATGAAAAAGAAATGAAACAGATGAAACTTCCATGAGCCTATTGTCATAGGCAATCCAATTTAGAAAGAGAGAGAAAGGTATTTGACCTGACATTAATAACATTCACTTACCAGTCGCTGATGGAGAAAGAAAAACAAAATGAAAAATAAACTATCTCGGAACTCAAGACATGAAGAAATGATTGAAGGTAAGGGGATGTGTTTGTGTGCATGTCTGCGGGCAGTTCGTTCAGAGAGAGGGGGTTAATTACAAAGAAAGGCGTACAGTCAAAAAGTGTGTGGCTTACATAAATGTCTATACCAAAGAAATCCAGGGAAGAACAGTTTACTTGAAAATAACTAAAAAAAAAAAAAAGCTGGAATTCCTTTTACAATACACTAATTGAATCGTGTAGGTTGGAGATGAGCTTTGAGATCACTGAGTCTAACCATTAACCCAGCACTGCCAAGTCAGCCACTAAACTATGTCTGGAAGGACCCCATCTACATGTGTTTTAAACATTTCCATGAACAGTGACTCCACCACTTCCCTGGGTAGCCTGGTCCAAGGCTTGATAACCCTTTTGGTAATAAAATTTTTCCTAATATCCAATCTAAACCTCTCCTGGTGCAACTTGAGATCAATTCACCTTGTCGGATCACTTGTTGCCTGGGAGAAGAGACTACAACCTCCTCCCAAGACTAGTGCTCCAGATCTTCCACCAACTCCCTTGCCCTTCTTTGGACATGCTCCATTAGACAACGATTAGATGATAAACATAATTTTATAGAACAAAAGATGACAAAACTTTATACACAAATAACATAAAATGAGGAACTACTGGGGAGGTAGAGAATTAAAGGCAAAATGTTAGAACTTTTTAGTCTGATTGAGAAACTGTTCCTAGTCTGGCCAGGGCTACACAGCATAAAAAAAAAAAAAAGGTAATCAGGGTCAAACTGGGCTCTGCATAGATGTGTTAGAGGTGTTTAACTAAAAGAGGGCTGTTGATATGACCTCTCCCATGACCAAGGGCTGCTGGGATGGGCTCACAGAGGAACCTGCTCTCTGGGGTGGAAGGGACTGCCAAGGAAATGTCATGGGCAGCTGCTTCAGCCTAGGAAAGAATGAAACTACAGTCTGGGGTCTTTGAAAGGAAAAACTGTGAGTTTAATGGGAGGTAACTCAGAGTATTTCACAGGCATAACCTCAAACCAAAAGGAAGGTATTTATGCAAGAGGAAATAATTTGAACACCTTACATTAAGTTTGGAATAAAATTAATTTTTGTTTACATAGTTTAACAGAGGAAAAGCTTTAGTGTTATTTGGAATACCTGAAAGTTTCAATGATTTTTTTCCTCAAGAATTCTGAAGTTTTTTCCATAGTAGCTGGTGTTGGGCTATGTTTTGGATTTGTGCTGAAAATAGTGCTGACAACATAGCAATGTTTCTACAGTTAATGACTTCCTTGCCTTTATTTGGTTGATAAGAGTTATATAATTCAAAACTGGAGCAACACAGCGTTTAAAAATAATGTCCCAGTGTAATGAAATGGAATGGTTTCATAGCCTACAGTTTAACATGAAAACATGTACAAAATCAATGGACATGCAGACATGATTAGTTTGTAACTATGCTTTACTCTTCTTTCTCCTCTCTGCACATTGTCCAAACCAGGGACAACCCTTGCCTCTCTCAGATATGAAACTCAGGTTTCATATTCTCATAGGTTCCAAAGCTGGAATGTGCATTGTTTTTGGCACTACCTCTGTGCACAGGGGCCTATTGAAATAACTGTGACTCCTGAAGTCGAGAGTGCCATCAGGCCCCGGGGTGGCCCATTCAGTCTCTCCTTTCCCTGTATATTTTTTTGTATCAGTGTCCCTCTTGCTTTCAATGCCACATGCAAAAAGTCATATAGACTTTATATTTTGCATCTTGGAGCAGGAGCATCTTGTCCCTGGACTGCAGCTAGGAAGATTATTTCTTAACTGGGACACAGGACAGAAGTAGTCCCTTTACAAAGTAACTCCACTACAGTGTTTTTGCTGCCTGACTTCTTGTCCCTGGACCATTTTCCCCTGCAACCTATGGTTCCTTGCCAGAGGATCTATCTCGAAAGCAGGTTGCAGGACTTTGCCATTGCTTTCTGAAACTACAGAAAAGCCAAGCAAAATATTCACAAAATACTAATGAATGGTATTGTTTGGATATATGGTATTTCTCTCATTGTCTGACATATGTAATTATCAGAGGTTGGAAAACAAACATAAAGTCAGCTTGGCTGGGATAGTTAATCTGATGTTACACATTCAGATACTGATGAACCATAGAGGCGCAAAAACGCCTCGTTTGTGAAATAGCACTCGATTCATAAACATTGGGTATAATCTAGAGGTTTTGTGATGCACAATACTGCAGAAGCAGAAAAGAGTTAATCCCAAGAGTTACTGTTTTTCTAACAAATTCTGTAGAGGCATGATTTTAGATCACTTCCTCGTGCCCTAAAATGCCCGTGACATCACTGGTGACTCCAGCAGTTTCCCATTGCCCTTGTCCAAGGCTTCCATTGCGTTTACAGCTACACACATCCAGGCTGACGCTCCAGCTTTATCGTTGCTTACAATGCACACGCATTCCCTCTCAGCCCCAGCTGTAATATTTACACAACAGATTGGATTAGAATATTTGCAGGGAGCCTGTTATGAATACCTCTTCAGATAATTTTTGTGGAAAAACTTTTGTTTGCTGATTAGCTAGATAATAGTCTTCAGTTCAGTATTTTTGGGTGAGGTTATTTGGAGACTGAAAAGGTGAGGGGGAATTCAGATACCTACACGAGATGCCTACGTAGTGGAATATTCCTCTGCCAAGGCAGAAGCCAGCTCCAGGGCAGGAGCTGTATAGCTGTGCTGGCACAGTGCGGAGCTCGAGACAAAAGGTCCTGCTAAGGATGTTGTAAGGTAATGAATGCAGACCTTATCCTTTTGGATTTCAAACATAACTTTTTAAATAATACAAGCCAAAGAAGAAAGTGAAAATGATAGACTTGCCCTTCAGTCGTGTTGTAAATTTTATACATGACTGAACTTGGAGCGCTCCTTGCAATTCCTTCTATTTCTTGGCAGTTGTTTCATGCCTCTTAAAGGTCTGCTCCTAGTCTCAGGTCTCACATTTAATTGTTTGTAATTATAATTAGAATGTAAGATCCTCATCTTCCTGTGTGTTCACGAAGTCAGGAACACCTCCGATCACAGCAAACTCCTACAAAAGGATAATTATGTTTTTCAGGAAATGGATAAAGAAAAAAAAACTACTCCCAGAATGAAACCTTGAGCAGTCTTGAGTAAATGATAAATTGGGGGTTAATACCAGGGGAAATAATGTCAGATTTTGACAAGACTGGTGAAACACAAAGAATTTAATCCAGGAAGGCTACATGTAAAAAAAAAATTGAAATCCTGTGTTTGAGATGAGTGTCCTGATTTGTCACCTGAAATTCACCTCTGTGCAGAGCAGCCTGCCCATAGCCTTCAGAAATCTCTTACTTCAAAAACTTATGCAAGATCCAAGCAGTGCCCAGCCTTTATGCATGTCTCTGTGAGAAAACTAAGGAGGTTTGTAATTGGCTTCAGTGGCAGAAGAACAGTTCCATTTTAAAAACCTATTTATTATTTTTTCCCCCTGCAAACTCTCTCTGTAAAATGTAGCAACTGGTTCAAATCATCTTCCCTTTTCTGTCCTCTCACAGATTGTGCAGAGGAACCATACTGAGAATCATGTATCCAGCACATAGAAAATTAAAAAATACCTGAGGTGTTTTCTGGGAATTTATTTTAGTTATCAGGCAGTTTTAGGTTATTTGATCAACTATACCCAGATCTTGTCTTGATGTGAAAATTTAAACAAATATTTTTGTCAGCAGAGAAGAACGCCTCCAGTAACAAAAGGCATGTTTGATGCATGCTTCTGACTCTTTCCCTCTATGTTCCAATTTTTTGTGTCAGATCCATACAGTCAGAAGATCTGGATAGCCTTTCTTCAGATTTTCAGCTAGCTGCAGTGTGTAAAATAATGCCATGCCAAGATTATCTGTACTGAAGATATGGTATGATGAAAGCTGGTTCTGTAAAAAGATTTCTTAGGAAATGGCGTTCTGCAAACTTTAACAGATCTCTAGAACAGCCTGTGTCAAACAGAGTGTGCCGAGATTGTGTCCCCCCCTCCCATAATATGGTTATTGTTAACTCTCTGAGTCTTAATTTCAGTTTCTTTTCTTCTCTTTCATCAACTGAATGTCAAGTTGATGTCTATATTTCATGTACATTAAGTGAATGGGGAAAGTTTCTCTGTGGATACCTTTTCTGCTTTGTAATAAATTCTTTCTTTTGCCTGAAGAGAATTAGAAGCTGGCTTTTGACCTCCATTAATTTTTTTAATTTAATAGTTCCCTGCATGCATTAATAAATATTATTAACCATACTTTGTACTGTGCCATTTCCATTTCCTCTTCCTCCAATGCTTTCTCACTTGCTGCAGCAGGTGCTCAGTTAAGAACAGATTAGGAAAAGCAAAGGGCATAAAGAGAGGAGGTCTGGGCCATACCCCATATCTTCCCCAAATACAAAGAGAGTCTCAGCACGTCTGTCTACCAGGCTGCTTTATAACTCACTGCTTCTCAAAGCAAAACTATAATTATAAACTAAGGGTTGTTTGACAGCTTTCTGAAGGCAAATAGCACCACTTCAAATCCTGTAAGTTACAAGCGACCAGAGCGTTTTCCGACTGCGGAACCCTGGGTAGCTGTTTGCACGCGCAGATGTTCACACTGCAATCACCTTGGTTCCTGCAGGGATGCTTCTAGAACCAGGTAAAGCCCCTGTCAGTGGCATCCTCCAAATCGTGCCTTTACTGTCACTTTTTTTTTTTTTTCCCAGCAGATCTTCCAATTTACCCCACAAAAAGGAATTCAGCTCCCAAGGCGGAAGGGCCCCTAAGGTCAGAGCACATCCTGAGGTCGAGCTGTACTTACCACCACCAAACGGCAGCACAAGCCGTCAGACCTGGGACCTTCCTAGGGGCTTTGTAAAACAAGCAGCGCACTCGAGTCCAGTAGCTGTTTGTTCGTTTGTTACAAAGGCAAATAATGTGTTTGCTGGTTCGTTCGCCAGAGACGGGAGACAAGAGGCACGTCCCCGGCGGCGGCAGGAGGCGGCGGCAGGAAGCGGCGCGCTCGCCGGGGCTGCGGCGGCGGGCTGAGCACGCAGGACCGACTGGCCCCTCTAGCGGCCGCNCGCCCGCAGCCCGAACGGGGCCACTCGCTCGTGCAGGGGCACAAAGTGAAACGGCTTTTTTTCTAAAAAGCCCCATTGTAAGTTTTCAGAATGAAGGCTTCATTTTTTTGATGATGTCCAGAAAAGATAAAAGCGTCAACCCTCCTACTTAAAACTTCCTTTGTGTCTATTTTGCCACCGTCTCCATGTCGCTGAATGATCTTTTCTCTAGAGGCTTTATGGATATTGTACAATGCCAAGTATAGCTATTGGCACTTGACAAAGAACTTGGAATAAGCAAAAAAGGATATGCCTCTGGCCATGAAAAAGGCTGTTGCTTCTTCTGGTGTCACTGTCGTCAAAGATTTTAAATATTTTTTTTTTTATTTTGCATTTTTTAAAACGTTATTCTATGTTCATGTGCAGGATGTCGCATGTCAGATTTGAACCCTTTGGCAACAAGGGTTTGTCGTGACTTAGTCAGTTTTTTTTGGTTAGTTTTCTGGGCCCCTTAGAAGCAGTCTGTGGGCTGAAAATCTCTATTTATATTTTACCACATAGTTTGTTGGGATTCAGGTAGTTAATGACTGGGAAATAATTGAAAAGTATTTTTAGAATTTAACAAAAATGAAATTTTGCATGAAACTTTTTACAAAGGCCACTGTCAGAGGGAAGGGCTTCAGAGTAGTTTTCCATAGAAGAAACAGAAAATATAGAAATGAATAGAATGAAGTAAGGAAGTGCAAATCGCATGCAGAATGTACACACCCCTTGCCTGGTTTTGAAAAATCTCTTTCATTCAGTTCCTTCCTGGAACTCCTCATTTGTTTATCTGTCACCACTTGCTTTTCCCACACCCTTCAGCATCTGAACTCATGCTTTTCATTCTGTCTTCTTGCAACATCTTCTTTGGCACTAGGTAAAGCTAGAGACACTAACATCACTAGCTAAAAAGGTAAAAGGTAAAAAAAGAGGAGATAACTTTGCTCACATCAGAGAAACTTGCATCAACACAGGTACACACATAATTCTCAAGAGCAAAGGCCTTGTTTTAGCAGACCACTAAAATAGCCCATAGGTTTCCTCGTCAGTTTTGTTGTCTGGCTCAAGAGCATATCTCAATTGCACACTTATGCTTTTTTTTCGTCCTATTTGGGCTCCTAAAGACTAATAGTTTTTAAAGATTATGAGGTATGTAAAAAAAAAGGCAGTGAATCTACTCTTATGACAAACCCTAGGTGTAACAAATTATTCCCTAAGAGTTGGTACTTTAACCATTTTAGTGCTCCAGAAAACACAAAATAAAGACAGTCAATGTTCATTAAAGTGTCTGTCTCAGTCTTGTAACATGCAGTTTGTGAACAACACTTTGTGTTTCCTTCCATTGAACTCGAAGCAGGACACAGTGAAACTGGAGGCATCAGAAGCCTTCAGGATGCTTAATTTTTATAGACTATTATAAACATAAAATTATCAATTATATAGTGAATTTATTTGCAAATGTGTAGATGCATGTTACTGGAGCACCTCTTCACGAACAACAGCACATGTCACAGCTGGTTCTATACACAAGAGCCTTCTGAAGGTGGAGAAGCTGGAAAAAGGCAATGCTAAGGCCAGTTATTTGTCAAATTAGCCTTAGAAAACCCTGGAGTTGCAAGACAATGAATATGAAATAAGATTAATGAGAATTTCTGAGTGACTTGAATGCAGAAAGGGATGTTATTTTACAAACACATGAGTAAATATCTTGACAGGGGAATGGCACAAGTTCAGAGATCTAGTAAGTTTGGTTCAACTCTGACTTTGGTGATCCATATTGCTGTGTCTATTCCAGATGTTTGAGAACACACACAGACACACAGACACACGGAAGTGTCCTCTGAAAAGAAGAGTGTTATAAAAAAATTCAAATCTGAATGCAGGTTTATGTGTTAGTCCACTTAACCATTTATATTTCCCATTTAGTTCTGTCCTCAAGTTTTGTTTATGTCAGAGAACATACATATGAAAGGTCTGTGATTTTCCCATTGACACTAAGATCATGATGGTATCCATTAAAATGTCTGTCACATACTATTTTTCTACAAATCACAACATGATAAACTGTAATGATGCCTTTTAAGATGTCAGGGTATGTTATGTTAACAAGTATCTTGGGAAATCTAAATGGCAGTGTCATTGGCAGGATACTTCATAAGAGCAACCCTATACTGTCAGAGGGTCATGCCTTCCTTTCCTTCCTTCCTTTCCTTCCTCCCTCCCCTCCCCTTAACTCCCTCCCTTCTCTCCCTTTCCCTTTCCTCCCTCCCTTTCCTTCATTTTCTCATTTCTTCTTACTACAGGTATTTCCATGCAACTACAGTGACCCCTGTCAAACCAGTGCACTGATTCTCCCACAAACTTTTAGTTCACGGGGACTTTCCAGTACAGGTGAAGGTCTTTGACAGGGAACCTTTTAAACCAAGATCTGTAAGTCTGGAACAAACTGTATTATTTGGAAGAAATATAGAAGAAGAGCAGGTTTTAAATGTTTGTCTGAAACTGGTTACATCATGGATTACAGCCACATGATTCATTGTCTCCATTTTTGCTTCTGTAATTCCCATGGCTGCACCAAGTATCTGAAAACCACTTCATTCTTGTTTTATACACATAAAAGGGATTGTCTCTCTAAGGAATGCTTTTTGTTTCAAGAAATCACACTAAAGCTTAATATTAGTAGTTATTGAAACATTTCTGAGTCCAGTCAAATCACAGAGCAAAAGAATTCAATGTCTTATAGATAAGAGATAGCTCTGAACTCTAACGACTGTAGATATATTCTGCAGCTGTTGAGAAATGATTCGACATCAGTCCAAGATCAAGTTAGAGATAACATCAAATCTGTATTGGGAAATAAAGCAAATACAAATCCTTGAAGGGCAAGTGTAAATTGGATAAGCCCAAATCCTGTAAGACTAAGAGAATGCAAAATACAGTCAAAGGCAAGAGCCGAAATTTAGGGTTTGCATACCAGGAAAGTACCATATTATGTATCATAACCACATGTGAGACAACATTATTTGGGAATATTTGACTTCAGTGTGTAGTCAAAGAGTCAATGTATATAGAAATGCAAAGCAAGAAGAAATTCAACTGTAACACTAAATCAAACTTGCAATCGTAGGAATATAGAAATTATGGGCAGGGCAAGGAACTATTGTAAATCTTGTGTGTGCAAATGAAACTAGTAAATCCATGTGTTGTGGACAAATCAAAGCCAATGTTTGACATCACATGTACCTGTAAATTTTCATCCAATGTGTCTAAAATACCATTGCTTATGTGTTTAGAAGCAGAAAATTCGTCTATAAATTGGAACAGTAAGCTAGAGAAGTCAGTAAGATAGAAGCCTGAAATTCAGAATAACAATAAATCAGTTTTGTTAGCCTTTAACAGATTGAAATCCTGGCAGGGTAGAAGAAATGCAAGGGCCCTGCTGTGAGACTGAGGCAGGCTCCATAGATATCTGATGAAGGTAAATGCTAGTATACTAATGAACCATTTGTGCCTGAAGGACTGATGTTAGAAAAGTTAAATATGTTTATTATGTTTAGCAGAACTCTCTAAAGTCTGCAAGTATTCTGCTGGCACTGAGAAGAGGAACTCAGCATCTTTAGTCCATTCATGTATTCATAAAGCCATGGTTGAAACTAAAACAAATTATGTACTTGAAAAGACTTCATGAACCTTTTTTTGCCACTGGATGGGAGGATCAGTGGTACCTGTCTGTTGTTTTGGGCAGCTATTAGTCTAATCTGTTCTTGAGAACTTACAGTGCTGGTAACTCCAACATGCTAATTTTATGAAATCTGATTTCACAAAAAGTTTCACATTTATCTAGAATATTTCATTTATTAAACCGATTTATTATAGAACTTTTCTATTCTATTCAAGTCAGGTCTAGTCTATTTTGGATTCTAAACAAGACATCAGCATGCTGCAAGTCCTTCCTCACTTGATGACATATCAATATAATAATTTTTCTAGACCTCTAGTCACTAGTAATAGAAATGTTGAGCCTTATTGGACTGAAGACAAACCTTTGCAGAAGTGTAATACTAATATGGCAATAAGTTATTGACATTTTCTCAAAAATACTCATCTTATCTAGATTCTGTGAATAGCTTTATCCCTGGAAATAAGTAGAACCACCTAAGAAGCTGAAAAACTGTGTTCAGTCTCCTTGGTATCTCCAACAAGTAGCTTTTCTATTACACTCAGTGGGAGACTGCGTTTTCTTCCTGGCTTGCCCTTGAATACTCACATCTTTAATGAATTCTATCTTCTTACACCAAAAAGAATCATATAATTGTTTAGGTTGGAAAATACCTCTAACATCATTAAGTCAAACTACTAACCCAGCACTGCCAAGTCCACCACTGAACCATATCCTTAAGTACTTCTATACACCTTTTAAATACCTCCAGGGGTACTCACTCCACCACTTTCCTGTGCAGTCTTTTCCAGTGCTTGACAGCCCTTTTAGTGAAGAAATTTTTCCTAATACGCAATCTAAATTTCCCCTGGTGCAATCTGAGGCCATTTTCTCTTGTCCTATCGCTTGTTCCTTATTATGTGCATTTTAGTTTGTTCCCATGCTTTCCTCATTTTTGGCCCCAAATTTGTGCTGTATTTCTATAGTTATGCTTAATTTCTAAATAAATTCTCCTGCTGTATATTTGATTTGAAATCTCACGTTCAAATTTATATTTCAGTCAAATTGATGTCATAGTGCCCTTGCTAGCTTTCCTCTGTGCTAGTGCTGTGATGTTATGTCTGAAGCGTGTGCTGGTTCTCCTTGAGCTTCATTCTCTCAGACCAACATCACTAGATACCTCACCATTTTGAAATCTGTAGATTTTATTTGTGCTATCCCATCCCAAGAATTTTAAACTCTACCACTCCATGCTAATGCATAATCTCAGTTCTCTGTTGGTTGAAACATTTTCAGAAAGTGCATTCCTCCAGTTATTTTCATATTTTTCCATGTAGAAAATTGTCTCATAGGCTTACTAGACAGCTTGTGTTCTGACATACTAGCTTAGCAATAGATGCTTGGGTAGTTGAATCACCTACTGCTTGCATGTTATGGTACAATAAAAATGAACTCTTCTGTCTATGGGCCTGTATGAGAAGAAGCAACCCCATTGCCTTGGTAGGATATTGTGGTGGATTGCCCTTGCCTAGATCCCAGGTGCCCACCAAGCCACTTTATCACTCCCCTCCTCAGAAGGATTGGGGAAGAGAAAATATCTCCACTTTATGGGCAGGGATAAAGGCAGTTTAATACAACAAAAACAAGGTCTTCTATGCAGAAGCAAAGGAAAGCAAAGGATCGATTTGTTATTTCCCATCAGCAAGTGATTATAGAATCACAGAATATGCTGAGTTGGAAGGGACCCACAAGGATCATCAACTCCAACCCTTAACCCTGCACGAGACCATCCCCAAGAGTCACACCATGTGCTTGAGAGTATTGTCCAAACACTTCCTAAACTCTGTCAGTCTCAGTGCTGTGACCACTCCATGGGGAGCCTGTTCCAGTAACAAACCACCCTCTGGGTGAAGAACCTTTTTCTAATATCCAGCCTAAACCTCCCCTGACACAACTTCAGGCCATTCCCTCGAGTCCTGTCACTGGTCACCACAGAGAAGTGATCAGTGCCTGTCCCTCCTCTTCCCCTCATGAGGAAGTTGTAACTGCAATGAGGTTTCCCCTCAGTCTCCTCCAGGCTGAACACACCAAGTGACCTTGGCTGGTCCTCATACGGCTTCCCCTCAAGGCCCTTCACCACTTTTTTGCCCTCTGTTGGACACTCTCTAATGGTTTAATATCTTTCTTATATTGTGGTGCCCAATATCCAAGGTGAGGTCACAGCAGTGCAGAGTAAATGTCCAGATCCTTCTTGGGAAGCAGGACTTCAGTGCACCTGATGGTTGGTCTGGAAGACAAACATCGTAATAATGAATACACCTATTCCTCTTCTCTTCTCTTAGGTTTTCTCTCTGAACAGTCATCATATGTTATGGAATATCCCTTTGGTCCACGCGGATCAGCTGTCCTGGCTACATCCCCTCCCAAGATCTTGCCCATCTTCAGCCTACTGGTGAGGAGGGAACGTTGGAGAGACAGTGCTGATGCTGTGCAGGCACTGCTCAGTGGTAGCCAAAACACTGGTGTGTTACCTGCACCTCCCTAGATACCAGTACACAGCACAGAGCTGTGGGGGCTGATGTGGGCAAAGTTAACTCTGCCTCAGCCAGACCTAGTACACATACACTTGAATGTCTTTCAAGGGGAAAATAAAGGAAAATTATTTCTGACATGTAGTAGAGAAAATAGTACATTTGCCTTTTATAAGAGATACTGTCTAATAATATCTATGGCCAATTTGGCTTGAATCTCCTAATTTTGTAACACTGGTTTGAAAATTATCAATGTGTGTTCTGTGTTCTTGGATAGTGATTAAACTTGAAAGCAGAAAGATCCTAAATTCTAATAGCGTTTGCCATTTATTAAAAGCCAAGGATATTACTGAAGTCCTGACATTCATGATCCTTCAGTCCTTAAATTGCTAAAAATCACTCTAATAAGATTCATGACTTACACCAGTATTACAATTATTGGTGCTAATTTTACTCAGACCTGCTATTGACAAAGTGTATGGACCAAATTAACCTCTGCAATCAGTTAAATTCTTTCACTCTGTTTCTCTAAAGGTGGATGTGAACCACTGTGTAATGCAACTCATAAATAGGCACTTGTTTCAGGTAGAGCTTGCAATTTAAGCACTACCTGACAGTTTTAGACTTAGCAAAATTGGAGAACATCTATGGATTCAGTTTAACTTTTTAAAGTGACAGTAATTAAGGACCATAATTGTAGTATTGAGTATACAGAGAAAAATAGAAACATATGTGCACAGAAACAGAACAGTTGTCTCAGATCTGCTAAAGCAGTTGCCTTGAACAAAAGTTAACATCTATAGCTAGTAAGGTATTTTACAACCTCTTTCTCCTTCACTTAGTCCTGACTAGAGACTGGGAAAAGATATAAACTAATATTATAGCTCAGTGGAGGAAAAAATCAGGTAGACTAGATGGTGGAGAACCTTCTCTTATTTTGACTCAATACACACCATATCCATAAAAACAAAAAATGGATTTTCTGGCTTGGTGGGTTTTGTTTGTTTGTTTGTTTTTGTTTGTTTGTTTGGGGTTTTGATGCTTGTGGTTTGTTTTTTTTTTCCCAAAGAAAAAAGAACACAAGGAAGGGTTCCAAGGTATTTCCTCAAAGGAAAACATCTCTTTTAATTCTGCACACTTCCTCCTACATTATCCTTAGGGAAGCCTATCAGCCAAAAGGAGGAGGTGCCTCTAAACAGGCACTTAAAATCTATCTTTTAATCTTTTTCTAGGCAGATATATATGCCTATGTGATACATTCACTACTAGTAGAATATATGATGCTTATCCACTACTTCTGTTGATCTGGTTAACTCAATATACGCTGTTCAGTTATTTCACAATAATTTTTTTCTCAGGGGTTCTGATCTCCAGAAGTAAAAATTTTACAGGGTTTGATTTCTTTAGATGAAGATTGTGTGCAGGATTCTTTTGTTGGATTTCCCCAAAATTCATTAAGAAATACTTTTAAAATAAAACCAGAACAAACACTGTGCATAACCTCTTTTGCACAGCTAGCAGCAGTTGGCCACTTAACCATAACTTTGGTAACTGCTTCTCCTGCAGCTGTGCTTCAGTCTACCTTTAAACACTTAATGCAAGAATACATACATTTGCTTTTGGAGACAGTATGAGAAATGGAATATATAAACCTGCTTTTAGCAGAGAATTTGCCACAGGGTTCTTAAGCTTTCGTTGGCTATTTTGTAAGTTCAAGCAGTTTGCGAACAGTGGCAGAAAAATCCCTTCAAGAGCATTTTCTTAACTCCAACCCAATTGTTTAATGCCAAAAGCAGTTCTAATCAACTTCCTTTTTTACCCCCTTTCTCATACCTGAAGTCTAAAGAAAATGAGGACAACAGTAGAAAGAATTCATTATATACATATTAGTGTTCTGAAGTCAGGAAACAGGATTAATCATACCCAAAATACCCAGAAGAAAGTGTTTTTATAATCCCTGTACATTCTCATTAGCCACTTGAAACCAATCTGTGGAAATCTCTAATTGGGGAAGAAATTCTATACAAAATCTTTGCCCCCGAATTGACTGAATAAGGGCTCTAGGGGGAAAACAACATGATTAGCTTTGGCAGTTAGGCTCAGCTGAAAGTCTGAATAAGTAAACAGATTCCCTTAAAGAATATTGCTAATATTGTTGGCGTAACTCAGAGCACACCTCTAACTGTGGTATGGACATCCCTACAGAAATCAGTGAATGTTATCCAGTGTAATTTTGAGTGTGAAGAAAAGGGCTCAGAGGTTGTTTTTTGCCTTTCTGATCCTAGAAGGTTACAGTAATCACAGTCCCCTATTAACAACTTTCTCCTTATTTTAGCATTGACTGCATGTGGGGTAGACTTCTGTGATGTCTAAATCCTGGCGCTTTTTTTTTTCTTTCTTTCTTTCTTTTTTCTAGTTTATTTTTAAGAAAAAAACTTTTCCCAATTTTTCCCCTTTTAATACGCTAGTCCTCATGGCTGGTTGTCTTGAAGCAATCTCTTTCTCTGACCAGATTGTAACTAGGAAATTTAAGAGGTGAAAACTGCACAAAATGTATTTGACTACATAGATAGACTTGGAAGCTCTATCTCTATTCTCCAGCATCTCTCTGTCCCTCTGATCAGTTCTGTAGCTTTTGTGCTGAGCCCAAGAAGCCTGGGATAGTAGCTGAATGTCACTGAACACACTGTTTGATATCTGCGTTAGCCTGACAGAAAACAGAAAGCTGCTGAAATTACCTGCATAACACCAACCTAAGCCCAGAGAGTGCAGCACCAATCTCGTCCTCCCGCTCTTCTGTTCTGCTTTCACAGTGGTGGTAAAACACAGAAGAAGCTGCGGAGGAAGAGCTGGAGAGGAGATCTAGGATGGTGAAGGATGAAGTTGAGTGACTCTACCACAAGCTAGCAGTGGAAATTCTTCAAATAGATTGGTAATGGTGAAATAAGATGTTTTTAAAAATCCTGCTGGGATCAGAAAGTTGTGCAGAGCTTGTAGAGTCAGAGTAAGGGCAGAAACTGAAAAAGCATCATCTCTGAGATGGTTGAGCAAAAGCAAAACAACTTGGAAAGTTTGTGAGTAAAACAGGTGCCTGAAACAGGGAAAAAATCTAAGGGCACATCAAAGAAACTGAGAATACTTCCATGAGCCCTCTTATGGTGTGGAAATCTGAACTGCTATATTTTCTGGCCAGTCAAATGCATGCAAATGTATGTAAATTTTATGCAGATTGTATCTTCAGCTTTTTTTTATGCCCAATGTAGTCAGGTCTATAATATAGTTATCCAGAAGGAATCAGTGAATTCTTGCTGGCGAGGCAGAAGCATCTGGGTATGGATGGAGATCGAATAGTTTTTCTTCCGATTCTGCTTTAATAACTGAAGCAGAGTGGGTAACTCTGAATTAGGCCATGTGCTAACTGGAAGTCATCTGTAAAAAGGACCAGAGGAGCCATGTATCTATGCATTGAAATAAAGGGATATATGTCTTCTGCTAGGAATTCCAAACTATGACACTGTTGCTATAAATCACACTTCAATTTTTGTAATTCACATAAAGAGTCACCAGGGATCTGGGGAAAATCCATCCAGAGTTAAATATCTATAGCTTGTAAAATTAGCTAAGAGATATTTTACATTCATCTAAAATATTTTTCTACATGCAGGTAGTATATAATGGGCAATATAAACCATTCTTCTGTACTCTGCACTGGATTTCTATTTTAATATCATAACCTAGGCTTTCACATTGGGTATGGCTTTTTGACAAGTCCCGAAAGGACAACTGAATGCCAGCATCTGTCCTTCAACAGACAAAGAGTCTCAAAGACAGGAGAGGGAAGAAGATAACAGTGGCCACCGTTTGATGGAACATTCCCAAGCATTTTTTGCAAATAGTTGCTCAAATGAATGAGCTGTAATTAACTATTCACATCCTTTTTGTGTTTGCTTTCCACAAATATTCCAGCATATTGGTTTATTGGCATGAATGATCAATGCAGTGATGACTGTGCATTTGTAATTATTATTATTTTTACTAGCAGGCAGATTCTGAGAGATATCCTCAACCAATTAGGAAAAATCCACATGACTGATATGCCCAATAGAAAGAGTGCCTTCTGAATTTCTAACATCAGATACTTGATTAAACTGCCATCCAATAACCTGCATATGAAAAATATTTATAGAAATTATTCAACAAAAAAATTCAGATAATTGCATGTGAAAATGACAAATGGAAAATGAAACAAAAGGCCCCTCATCACAAATGAATTATTATTCACCCATCTCTGTTGCTGATACATGGCTTTCCCTACTATTTCAGTAACATAATCAAGTTTTAGAAACCTGAACTGCCCAGCAACTGGGCAACTCAAGGTAATTCAATGACTGTATTTCATCCCTACATCTAGAAAGTAAAGTGCAACCAATAGTCAAGTTCAGCCCTGATGGTATCAGGAACTCTGAGTTAAGCTGTAACATGCTATTTCACCTTGACTGAATCTTCATCATCTTATCTTTATCTAACAGGTCCACCACCAACTGATAGAAGAAGTTAAGATGCCAAACTGAGAAGCGGTGGTTCCATGTATGAAACAAGCTTTGCATTGCTGAATTTATAATAACAGAAAACATTCAGTTTTCTGTTCTACTTACAGAGTAATGTCTCAGAGAGGAAGAAATGCAGTACCCCATTTTGGGGATATCCATTTTCCGGGCTATCACTGGCACATTGCAGTTTCCTCTGAAGATGCAGCACATCCCAGGAGCAGCTCCCTGCACTAGTTCCATTTCAGACTACTCAATACCACCCATGAAGAAAGTTTCAGCTAAGCTCTGTGAGCACTGGATTTATTTAAAGTTTTTGTTCACCCCTCTCACTATCAAATCTGTAGCCTTCTCAGGAAGTTTTGTCACGTCTACCTTCTCTTTATTATGGAAAAGCACTACTCTCCCTATTGTTAAGGTTGCAACTAGCTTTTCAAGTCCTATATTTGCCCTTCTTTAACTTTGGCTTGGAAATCGGTTTGGCCTTAAAATTTCCATACTTTGAAGGAAAAGAAAGATAATTAATTTTCTTCAAACAGTGTATAATCAAACTATTTTTGATTTAGAGGTCAATTAAAAATTACCCTGATTGGAAATTTACTTATCTAATATTTTGCTACCTCAAAAGCTGCTTATTATAACCTCTTAAAACTTTTCCTGCACTTAGATCCATTTTATAACTCTGAGACTTCTTAATTAAAAATAAAAACCCCAAACCTACAATTATGAGGGTGTATTAGATCTTTTCTGCAGATTACCTTTGGCCTTGCTCTTGTCCCTTTATTTCAGCAGATACTTGTTTTTTTGTTGGATTCAGTAGAAAAAAAAGTGATGGTCCATTGGTTCATTCTGCAAGAATAAACATGGTCCTTGAGAAGAAATAGTAAGATATCTTCACCATATGTGCAACTAGAAAAAAAAGAAGATAAATTCTCTAGTTTTTTTGATGGTTATTTGATTAATGAGAGAGTGGTGGGTTGCCCTTCGCTGGATGTCAGGTGCCCACCAAGCTGCTCTATCCCAGCTCCTTCCCAGCTGGACATGAGGGGGAGAAAATAAGAGGGAAAATGACTCCTAGGCTGAGATAAGGCAGTTTATTAAAGCTAAAGCAAAAGCAAATGTTGTGACCACACAAACAAAGAGAAAAAAACTTTATTCTCCACTTCCCACAAGCACATGGTTGCTCTGGAAGGCAAATATAAATAATGAATGCCCCTCATTTCTCCTCCCTTCCATATCTTTTATATCTGAGCTGACATCATACGGTGTGGAATACCCCTTTGGTCAGTTTGGCTCCGCTGGCCTCATTGTGTCCCCTCGCAGGCCCCGCCAGCTGACGTGGGGCAGTGCTGGGGAGGCGATGCTGACACTGTGCCAGCTCTGCTCAGCAGTATCCCAAACACCGGTGTGTTATCAAAACCTTTCCAGCTACCGGTGCAAAGCACAGCCCTGTGAGCGCTGCCACGGGGAAACGAACTCCACCTCAGCCAGCCACCATACAGAGAGTTTGTTTGTTATAAGGCTCATCTGCATTAGTACATCAGCTCGTGTCAGTAGTGTGCTCCTGGAATGGACCTTTTGGTGGTCTCCATTAACTAAACTTACCTGTGTCCTGCTCTGTCCAGGAGTCCTGGCTGGAGCTAGTCCTAAGGAAAGACACCTGAGCAATGCAACGGGAATGCCAGATACTCAATGTCCACTGCTTCTCTTCATAGGTCTGCTCTAGTTTTATCACTTCATTTGTTCCCTTGATGTAGCCAGAAGACTACAGAACTCTTTGTGAAAGATGAAATCAGATGGCACAATAGCAGCAGCTCATGCAGAAGAAGGAGAACACAGGGAAACTCCTCACTGTGGGACCAAGCCAGCAGTCAGAAAAAGCAGGCAATTAACAAGGAAAGCTAAAAGGCAGGTAAAAAGAATTTCTTACTTGTGGGATTGAGGAGGACTATTTTAACTAAATCAGAAACAAATGAAATCCTTCAAATGGCACAGATCCAGAACTTGACCAGGATTGCAAAATTGTCAATCACTATGCAGGAAAAACAGAAGTATTCATCATTAGCATGATGTATTCATCTCTTACAGTGACTAATTAAATACTTTCTATTCCATAAGTAACTGGGGAGGATGTGAAACAAAAACCATTAAGCATTTTAGAATCCACTGTGCCTGATAACTTGCACCCGGTAGTATTAATGAATTGGCTTAGGAGCTCTTTGAATATTAATGTTGATTTTAAACAAATTTTGATTTGTGGGGGGAAAAGTTCCAGAGGACTAGTAAAGAGTGCTGATATTTAAAAAAGAGTGAAATGAGATGATATGAGGAGCTACAGGCTACTTCGTCTGTTTTCAGCTTCTCTTAAAACCATGGAAGGACTTGTATGGGACAGAAAAAGTAAAAAAGTTAAGATTTTAGCATAAATAATGTCAGATAATGTGGTTTTATAGAAATTAGATCTCATCAAGAAAATGTGTTAACATTGTTTCATAAGGTCATCTAAGTTTGGGTGATAAAGTGTTGACATAATATACTTGGATTCCGGTGGTTAAATTCATCCCATTTATGGTACATTACAAATTTAAAAAGTAGCACCATGTAGATTCAGTACAAACCAGTGTAAAAAAATCAGTGAAATATGTTAAAAATCGGCTTATGAATAAAGCACAATTAGAAATTGCAGGTGGGATCCAGGAGAAAATGAAGGCATTTGCAACTGTTTCATAGAACTGCAGGAATTGTCTTGAAGCAGTCTTATCTAATACTTTGTCTCCTACAGCACTTAGGATGATTCGGAGGGAGGTGCTCAGAGAAACTTAAGGTTAGGGATGTACAAAAACTTGTGACACCCTAGCCCTCCCTAACTGGGTTTGGCTGAAATAAGAGCTGTTTCTATTAGCTGTTACAGTTGAAAATTCTGGGTACTCCTGTGCCTGTCTTGCAGTCTCTTTGTGAATCCTCTTCAATTCTTGGCCCCAAAGATATGCTCATTTTCAGATTCTTACTGCAAATTATATGAAACAGTATGGGGTTTTCCACTTTGCTCTTCCTAATTGCTTTGCCTGCCTCTCCCTTTGTGTGTGTGTGTATGTGTGTGTGTGTTTTATAAGACATGCATTCAATTTAGCCCTCATTACAGTTTGTAAATTTGACATCCCACTTTTTCATGGTCAACAGGCCCAGTGACTTCCATCTTTCTTCATAAGAACACTTTTTAATGCTCTTGATCATTCCCATTGTCCTTCACTGAACCCTCTCTAAATCAGCATTATTGTTTATAAGATGGAGTCACTGGTACTGAACACAGTATTTCAGATCAGACCATAGCATTGGCAGTTTAATCCTTTCTCTGTTAGTTCCCATTCTTTATGCATCTTAATATGTTTGCTTATCTGGTACAGCTGCACATTAAGCAGAAGTCTTTACTGAAGTAATTTACAAGGATAACTAGGTCCTTTTCTAAAGTTGGTACGCTAATTTAGCGTTCTGTGAGGTGTTGAGTAATTCATATTTTTTCCACCTGATGTACCTTACTTTGCTTTTGTTGATAATTCATTTGTCAGAGTGAGTAGGTCACACAGTTTTGTTTGTTTCAGAAGTTGCACACAAGCGCCTCTGAACTTAGGTTGAACTATTTTTTATTCCTTGCAAATTTTGCTGCCTCACAGCAATTCCCTTTTCCTAGATGATTAATAAATAAGTGGATGAGCAGGAACCTTGGGGCCGACTGCTGTTATCCTTTGACATGATGAAATTGACCATTTAATCCTGCCCTTCACCTCCTTTTCCTCCACCACTTCTTGATCCATCACTACTTAGCTTCCTTCGTAGCTTCTCGCAAAGAATTTTGTCAGTGGCCCAGAGAGGTTAGAATAAATTATGCCAGCTGCTCTTCTTTATTAACATATTCAAGGAGTTCTAGGGGATTAACACAACAATATTTCCCTCTGCAGGAACTGTGCTGATTGGCTCCTATTTGGCCACGGTCTCCCAAGTGTTTTGCTACTATGTTTTAAATTATTATTTCAAGTAATTCATTATGTTCACCTACAAGGCTTTCTGGTCTACAACGCCACAAAACACTCAAAACCTCTTTGAATATCTAGGTATTTAAAGACACATATATTTAAAGAGCATATCCATATTTTTTTCTGGTGCTTTTCTGTATATTTATGAATCATCTGCAAGTAGTATTGTATCTTTAATGGTGGATCTTCTAGTGGTGGTTTGGTGCTAAAACTACAACTGAAGAGGCAAGTTGCAAACACTTAAGAATGTAGCTTTTGGGTAGAAGAGCAGGGTAAAAGCATCTTGAATTATGAAGTGTTATTGCTAATGAATGTATTATTGCTTACTCATTCTGTTGCTGTGAATACTTTGGAACCTGGGCCCTACCTTCAGAGAGAACCAAGAGGCTGTGACAGAAACTCATACATTAAATAAGGTTTTAAAAAAGCACTCAAAGATCTGAAATACAAAATATTTAGCAGGACATTAAGGAAGCTTAGTCCATTTTCTTAACTGTGACTTAACTGTGTTTCACAAACATGTAAAAGGTGAAGAGTTATTTTTGATCTTAAGACAAAATGCCCTGCAGAGGTGCTGATTGTGGCTGGTAGCAAAAGGTATTAAAAGTAGAATTACTGAATGTTTTTTTAACCACAAGGATTACTAAGCTGTGAAATAACTTGCCAATTGGTGGAATTTCACTCACTTGAATCTTAAAGCCAAAAGTAAATTTCCTGATAAAAGAAATGTAGAGAAAGAAGTTAAAGTTTACACAGAAGGTGCCAAGAAAAATTGTTCACATATAAATCTATTTATTATCACAAATTATTGTTCGTTACTACTTACTGTATACATCATACAGCTGATTAGTTCTGCCAGTGGGCTACATTCTCCCTGGCTTGATTTCTCTAAGCAGCTCAGCAACTCATTTTGGTTCCTTTATATAGCTCAGCAAATGAGCAAATGGAGCCTGTGAGGCTTAACTTGACCTATGTCAAGGCATCAGGACTTGGAGGAAGCCCCTAGATATGCACCTGGGAAGAGGATAGGCTTTCAAGTGCCTAGAGATTGTAGTGGGACCAAGCACCCTGTTCTGAAGGTGTGGTCCTCACCAAATGTATGTGGGGAGGATCATGAGGATCATGGGGAGGATGTGGCTGTGTATCTGCTTCCATTGTCTATTCTACCTGACCTGTGTTTATTCCCATCCCATCCCCTCATCACCTCTGAGGGAGGAACACATCCCAGAGAGAAGGAAAGAACTGCTTAACCCTGGGCACAGCATGTCCCACCCCTAATAAGCCATTTCACTGGGAAGGTATGTCCCCCCTCCCAGTCAAGAATTCCTCTATTAGACCCTCACAGTGGTCTCCAAGGACTTTCAGGTTGACTCAGCAGAGACTGTATAGTGCACTTAACTCCCCACACCTCCAAGTGTTTTGCAGATCTAGAATTTGAGAAGTTGCCAAAAATTGCAATAGTTTGTCAAAATGATGAAAACGGGGTCCTCAGGCAGCATTTGGGAAAGTGTTGGTTAGCCACAACAGCAGCACAGCTATCAGGAAACACCTGGCAAATTCTGAAAATTTGCTGAGCTTAAAAAGAAAGCTGTCTCAACTCAGCTCCCAGCTTCTCATTTTCACAAATATTCTAATAAAGAGCTTGATTGGCACGAAACAGAGAATTTGTGAATTCTTATCCTTACTGTTGTACCGAAGAACAGAAACACGGCATATGATTGCAGATACCAGTGATGCAAGACTACTTGGGTAATTGACACAAACTGTTAACCTGAGAGCTACAGATTAATAAGCATTCTCAGTTTATAAATGGATTTTGGTTTTAGATTTACTGAGTGAAATCTGAATTATTTATCCAGATCTCAGCTGTGTGATTCAAAATAGTCTGCAGAACTAATTATGACTAATTTTATTCTTTGAGTGCACCTGCCATTTGTTTCTAAAACCATAAGGAAAGGAAAAATATGTTTCAATAAATAATGATATCCTGAGGCCAGCCCACTTATGTTTGGTTTTTCACTTATGCATGTACTTTTTCAGGCACTTTTTATTGATTTAGGTTATGCTTAAAATACAGATTTGTTAGTTTCTACCCTGCCCATAGGTGGGTAAAATGCTTCCACAATTTGTGACCATAATTCAAATACATGTGCTGATGATATATTCTTAGAGTGACTAACTGGCAGATTAGGACTAGACTGAGATTGTTCTCCCCTCCATTGCAATAGGTATTTGCTTGACTCCATCACTCCATCACAGTCTCCCAAGGACAGCTGAAGAAAATTTCCTTTTTTGGAGACTATTTCTCTCAGAAAAAGACTTAAATTTCCATCTCAGTGAGGGTCTAGGCACTACAAGTTGATGACTCAAGATGATCTCCCTCTCAGTATGTCAGTCTTGGAAGATGGCAGGCAGTACTCCAGTGTTATCCTGCTGTCTTTGTCCTGGTCTGTCTCCATTTCAAATAGACAGCACAAGAAGAGAAAAAGATGAAGGACAAAGAATAAGCCCCCCTTGCAAGCAACTGTTTGTCAGAAAGTGAAGTGACACTGATGGTTTCACAGTCTTTCATGAGAGTACAGTGTGCTCATGTGATGTTTTGGCACAGCCCTCAGAGCCTAGCTTTAGGATTGCAAAGCATCGTGCAGAACAACCAGGACTCTGAACCTGAGCTTTGACCTACTACTTGCAGTGAAATGGAATGCTACTATAAACCCGATTTTTGGCTAGGTAGTGACACTAAGTTGTGTTCTGCACATTAAGAATAGGTTGACTTGCCCACTGCTTTAGACAAGTTAGACCAATATCCTTATGTGGATTTAGGTCTCCATTGAGAATGATAGAAATAAAGTGTCTTAATACCTGCAGTGCAAATACACTTTCAAATAACTTGGCTTTCCAGTTCACTTGCAGGTCCTGGGCCATTGATCATCAACACTGTGTGCGTGTGTTACTTTGCCCTTGGATTACTCCTTGGGACTAATTCAATTTTTTCTCTCCAAGATCTAATTAGGGTCTAAATGTGGGGGAGCTTCCCTCAAGTGGCAGTTCATTGCAGACAGTTCACTGCAGGCAATGTAGACAAGACTACTGGGTTTACCTCATCCTTTTTTTACAAAATCTTGCAAATTCATCTCTGTAGGTTACCCAATATCCAATAAATGTAATGCCTGACAACAGGAACTTTGGGGACATGCCAGAAACGTCACTCTCATGAGCTGTGATAGTTCTCAGATTTAGACACTTTTAAGTAAAAACCAGAGACAAAAAAAGATGTATTCATTAAGGCCACTACTTGGAACTGAAAGGATACACAGGGTCATTGGCTAATCAGTTTGGATGTGCCTAGTCTGTTCTAGAGAGAGCTAAACCAGAGCAATGTGAAATGTACAATTAGTCTGCCACGGCCTGTGGCCAAGGGACTGCTGGCCAAGATAGATGACTTTACCAGGGCAGGTGCAGTTTTTGAGAAGGTGCACCTTTGACTTGGATCATTATCTTTGAAATGGGATCATCGCACTTTCCAAACTCACAGGAATGTGAGAATGGAAACATAGTGAAGCATTCTTGTGAAAGCAAATAAGTTTATCAGTCAAAGGTGGAGTGAAAGATGAAAGAGTTGTCCCTTTAGGGAGAATCATCATCAATTTACCTTCTGAACTTTTGGAGCCTGGCTATATTGCTTGAATGCAGAGAGCCTTTCCTACTACAGTGTAATGTTTGTGCTGGCACAGCTGCCCCTGTAGCACTGCTGCAGCCTGGGCAGCCGTTCAGCAGCACATGCCTGCGACAGTCGATTTTGGGGGTGATCACATCCCAATAATGGGAGCTCGACCCTCCTTTACATAGTAGGGATTTGCCCCTCCATTGTCCCCCTCCACGTGGCCCCAGAGCCCCACAGAGAGACACCCAGAGACCACCGGAGAGGAAGCAGAGAGAGAGTTTATTGCATGGGCAGAGGTATTTATAATCTTTCAAAGAATCCTAATGGGTCCAATAAGAAGCTAGGGATAACAGCCAATAGGGAAAGGCTTAACCAAGGGCCAATAGAAAACTTAAACAGACTTTTACCAAGGCCACATTCTTTTGGTCTCGGTGGGAGATAAGGATTTTCTCAAGGGATTTTGGGAAGAAGAAGCAGTGACTCAGGGAAAAAACACAGAAACTCCATCTTAAACAATAGTAACAGTTTCCGTTTTTAAGGTATTTAGGTTAGCTTTTCTTCCTTCTTCACCAGCCCATTTCTCACAAGACTTTTTCCATTTCCGATATTGTTTGTTCACTGCCACACCTGCCCAAAGAGGAATGGCATACAGAGAGGGAGAAGGCATGGCAGCAGGGTGGGAGGTGCCACAGGAGCAGTGCTCTTGTGAACCTTATGGGTCATGACTGCTTGGGCTGGGCATGGAGTGAGAGCCAAGGGGAGCTGAGCCAAAGTGTCAGAGGGATTCTGCAAATGCAAGTGGTGTCAGTCCTTCCCATGAAAATGTTTGCTGCCTAAATCTCAGCTCATGGAGTAAAGGGTGCTGTTATAGATGAATTGCCCAGTGGAAACTAAACTACTCTGGAGAGAGTAGGAGTGAAAGATTTCATTTCCTAGAAAAAACTGATCTGAAACTGCTTATCCTACTTATCTGTCCATCTGTCATAGGTAATTCCACGTGCCTATCAATGTCACTACCAGTCGTGCATTGGAAATCTCTTTATATCAAGTCGTCTCACATGGCATTATCAAAGGGTTCAACAAAACCAGATCCTAGGAGAAAAAAAAAGCTCTTTCAGCTCTGCAATTGCCTCTGATTTTAGCCAGATTAAAATTATAGGGAAGAGTTGAATTTTAATTATCTTGAAATTCTGGCATAAAGGCCTAATTATGATGTTTTTGTTTTGAATGCCTTTCATAAGCAGGTGATATAAATAAATTCCTGTACCGAGGGTTCTGTAGAGGAGTATACAATGGTAGCTTTGGCACTCCAAATGGACTGATCAAGTGAAGCTTCACAGATGTGTGATTTGTATTTTATTGTGATCTCATTGGACACTTTTTGAATACATATAATATTAAAATATATTCCCTTAAGCAATAAGAAAAAGACAATTCATAAGGGGTATAAAAAGGAAAACTCTGTTTTTGAAAAAAATCCAGTAATTAAAAAAAAAATTTTACTTAAAGTTTACTATTAGGTGTTTTGCTAGTTGCTACTGTCTTAATGTTGAAGCCCGGTAAAGACACACTTCGGTGAGGAAGTACTTTGCTTTACCTTCTGTTTTTCCTTAAATATTTGCATTTAGAGGCACTCCTATAATATGAGAATTTTTTTTTGAAAAATGGAATTTCATATGTTGCAAGGAAAGAGAAGATAGGTTATGTGTCAATGACAAGCAAAGTAGCAAGGCAGAAAAGGGAAAGAATGACTTGTGAAACAGAATTATGAAGCAAAGGGGACACTAATAAGGGGGCAAAGATATGGCAAAGGGAAAATTTAAAGAAAATGAGACAGAAATAAAAATATTTTAACAGTGTAACATTGAAATGCTTCAACTTTTTTTTCTATTCTTAAAAAATAGGAAAGGTGAGACACAGAGAAAATGAAGGAGTTTATATTTCATTTAATTCATTGTTTAAAGAAAGTGAAATCTCAAACATTGGTGTACTGTATCCGGACTCCTGGCATTGCAATACCTTGTTCATGATGCAAGAATGATGTGACTCACCCAGAGTCTCCACCTGCCTGGTGTTGGACCCAGGCAAAGGCTTGCAATATGTTTGCTCACCTTTTGGCACTGGGAAAAACATAAAACTGCAATACAACTTCTCCGAGTAAATGTTTTCATTTCACATCAGCCTCTGCAAAAGCATATTTTGCATGACATTGGCAAATCTGCCAGCATCCCAGTTGCCTTCCAGTTCTTTCCAGAAAGAATCTGCTCTAAAGTGCAGCAGTAAAACCCTAAAGATCAGTTTGGGGTTTGTCTGCACCAAAGTCCTGCACCACTGCACTGGTGTCTGGGAAGCACTTTAGAAATAAATGGGTCAAGCTTGAGACAGCTGCTCACTGAAAAAAACCCAAAACAATGAAACAGCAGGACATTTAAAAAGTCACCTCCTGTTCCTATCTATCTGGAGGAGAATACAAGCCCCGTAACAGCGACAGCAGGCACTGCTTATGTGCTTCAGTGCAGAGTCAACCAATTTGGCTTGAATGTCCCTTTTTTTGCAAAATGCATTGGTAACACGTGTAAAGCCCTTTCCCTCTGGTGTACTGTGAGCAACAGACTCTGCCAGAGCCCCAGGAGCAGGCAGCTGAGGCAGGGCAGCAGTGAAGGCAACAAGCTAAAGCCATCTCACCTGGTTCCACAGCAGGCAGTGCCAGCCCTTACATCGTGTTCTTGCCAGCCATGCTGAAACATGCTATAGGACCTTTCCTGAACTACCTGGCATCAAAACTAGAGATGCTGTTAATCGTTTTGGTATCTGTCGGTAACTATTCTACATCTTTTGTCTCAGCACTCAGCATAGTGGCCTCTGAAGACTGGATGACTGTTGCTGTCCAGCACCCCCTCTGCCAGTGCAACCAGTGTGTGTCCACAGCAGCTTACTACTGACCTTCTCTTAGAGATTATTCCTCTTCCTCCCTCCCCCTCAACTCAGGCCCCTGTCTCCTGACTCTGTTGCTCATATAATCACTTCCTAACATGTTTCTGTGAAGATGAGCCTAAATCGCAGCTCTTGTTTATCTGACTTGCTGTAACCAAAATGGGTGAGTGAGAATGCCATAAGGAGTGGCTCTAAGGGGAATATAATCTGGTAGAAGAGTTGTAATGGACAAACTGGGATCACTAAAAGCCTTCTCCTAGCAGATATTTAACAAAGTGTGGCTCTGCTGACACCTTTTAGAGACATCGGGTACAGGATGACATACAAGAAACCTAAAATAAATGTGAAGAATGAGCTATTCTGCATTCCCTGAACCTGGATTTAGAGAGGTTGAAGTATGCAGCCATACTGACGGACAAGCTATGCCAAAGAGCACTTGGATTCCTATAAACCACCAAGAGCACTTACATGGAATTGAGCTATTGCATAGTAAATTGAAGGCTAGTGTTCAGGAAGAAGGAGATTTTACATTTCTGTTTTAGATTTAGACATTTGATCTAAGAAATTTTTTTGGACAGTGTTAGATCTTTTGTGATTTGCTGCCCTCCATTATTAGAAACTCAATTTTTTGTATTTATTTAAAAGATTAGAGTGTTTCTGGATAGGAGAAGGAACTAGAGAAGCTCCAAGGCATAGTCATCCCTTCCCTTTCTTTCCTTTAATTCTGAAAGAGCAAACTGACTATCATATATTCATTTTCTTTAAAGGCAGAGACCAAGATGCAGCACAGGAAGTTAAAAATTGCACTAGAGCCTAAGGTAAGGTCACGGAGCTCTGACTAGTCATGGTGCTGTATATTTTGATGGGGAGAATGCACACTAGTCAGAACTGGGTGATTGGAGAGTGAATATCTGTATACTGGAGCCTGCTTGACCTAAAACTTATATTGGCATCAAAATACCTCAGTTAGAAGTTCTAATCCATCCACATACCTTATTACCATTAATTTGGCCCCTATCTAAGGCACTTCAGTGCATTAGAGTACCATAATTTAGTATTGAAATAGTTATGCATCGGAGGGATACTTTCATCTCAATTTCCATATCGAATATGTAGGCGAATATGTAGGCAAATATATCTCAACATAGAAGACATGCAGGTACACAGTTGTGATACTCTTAACTCTACCCCAACCCCTTATGACTGAGGACATCTTTTTTGCTTCACACCCACCACCCATGAGAATAGTACCGAAAGGCAGTCTGAAGATTTTCTGTCTTCATAAATGGTGTAGACTGTATTCCAATTCATTGATGAATGGTCATAGTTTGACCATGATCTCTCGCCAAAACAGAAACAGCATTTAAAAATTGCTGAAAGCAAGCAAGCAAGCATCACAACGGAACTGTTTGAGAGAGGCAATGTACATCAAAAGTACCTTCTACAGAATCCATTTTTCATCCAAGTTTACAAGCACTTAGCTAGTCACCTGCCAATAGCCTTAGGAGAATTCAAGATGAATGTTCTTTTTTTCCCAGGAAATCCATAGACTCAACAGGTTTTGATGTTGTACTTTTGTCACAAAACCATTCCATTTGCTGTAATCAATACAAGATCTGGCTTTCCCATATGATGGTCATGGATGTAATTTGTGTAGGCAGTAAAGTCCAGCAACCAGATTATTATTTTGCTTTTGCAAATATATACTTGTGTCTCCTTCACGTTGGGAAAACCAATGAAATACAGCTGACACTGTTTTGGTTTCTCTTTAGTCAAGGAACGTCTGTCATGACTCAGTGGGACTCCCTATGGACTTGAAAAGAGGAGATTTAAGCCAACAGCAGTGCTCCTGCTAGTCACGGATCAAAAAATCTATATGGTGAAACAGTTTCAGACTCTTAACTTGCAAACACGCTTCTGTTAAATGAAAGAAGATGGAGATATAACACCAATAAGAATGAGAAGCAATCATAGTAATCAAGCCTATTTGAGGCATTATCTCAAATAACACTGCAGGACTGGTAATACTGGGTGAGAGTTAATGGAGAACATTTCCCAGGATTCTGGAATAATGCAAAATCACAGCTGTAAAAAGCATTAACTTGTGAGCCCACATATATTCTCCTGACATTTGCTTTTAACAGGAGGGTATAACTAGGAATGCTTTCTATCATCTTTTTTGGATTTTGCAAATTTTTTGCACGTGGCTTGAAAGGTAGCAGACAAGAGCGTATGATGCAACAGTTGTTAGACCAGTTCCAAGATGATGTAGAGCCAGGTTATGACCCCTACGCATTCCCTCGATGAGCCATCACTCAATCCCATCAAAGGGAATACTCACACAGTTGCTAACTTTTCACCATTATCAGTAAGTATCAAATCACTGCTCTATTTGCTTCACTGATGTAAAAGGCATTAGATTTTTTTCCTCCCTTTCCCCCTTCTTTTTTATAACAAATGCATCAGAGTGCATCAGGTGAAAATATTCAGGACAACAAAATGTGAATCACTTTGGTTTTACAGGTCCCCTTTGGCTCTACAAGTTCCCTCCAGAGCTGACCTGTGGCTGTCAAGGTTGGAGTGCCACCGTAGACAGCTTTGTAATGATCTGAGGCGTATTGCCAAATAGTTTCTTTTTGATTTCCATCCAACACAAAAAAATAGTATTAAATTCACCAGCTCTTGTATCATGCTGCTGACATATCTGGAGGGTGATTAATTGTGCCCCTGGGGTCTATGTAATGTTCTATTCTTGACAAAAAAGAGCTTTAAAAATCTATCTAATAACTATAATTATGAGTGAGGACAGAGACCCATAACTGTAAACGGATTCTCTGTGTTTCTTGTTTAAGTACCTGCCAACAACTGAAAGATGGAAAGCCGAATTGCATTTTGTATCAGCAAGCAGAATGCACCAACTTTTCAGGATAAATTCTATCTGCTGTGAACAGTTTTGTCTAGTAAGAACCAATGAATCTATTAATCTGTTCTGCAAGACAATGGATAGCAATGACCTGTCAGCTTTATGAGATCCATCAGCGTCCTTCCATATCTTTCTGAAGAAGGCCTCTTTGCCCTCTGCAGGCTCTGTATGATAGAATAGCACCATTAACAGTGTCATCGCTGCTGTTACAGAGCTTCCTTTCTCTGGGTTTCTAACACGGTTGTTTCATTAAGTCACATCACATGGGGTTAAAGTTTTGCAACAAGATACTTTTTCTCTCAGTGAGACATTTTGACTTTGTATTTTTTTAAGCTATAACTGAATTGAAACCAGAAAAATCATTCTGAATTTGAATTTATATAGTTACAAAAACAATGGAAAATGTGCAGATATTTGTATTCCTAGCTTTAAAGAGAAAAGCATATAAAACAAAAGACAACAGTGGCAGAGCTATTGATAGCTTGACACTGATACATTCCTTGTGTTGCATTTATATTGATTTAAAGAATGAGAAAAGAGAAGTATAAATTTATGGGGACGGTTTGGATGAAATTTTGCATTCATTTATTAAGTGAAATTTTATATAGTACTAAACCATTGACCCTATCATTTGTTTTTACAGATTTATGGCTGAATCTCAAGCCTACTAAAGTCAATACAGGTCCTTTCAACTGTAAGAGTTCAAAGCAGGATCTTGTTGCCTGACTCTTCACTCACATTAAGCAATGTCATAGAAACACTACATCAGGGTAAAGCTAAGTAGAAAGCAAATTTATTCCCACTCTTCAGGGAAAAAGAAAAGTGCATTTAGAAATTTAAAATGTACATAGCTCTGTGTATTTATGTTCCAGACTCCACTTTGGTTCTAGTATGAAGAGTTCAGAAAGCATATAATGAAGGGAGCATTTAAAAATTAAAGGAGGAAGAATAAAGAATCTGGCTAACGGCTCACAAGAGTTAATATAGCAAAAATGAAAGCTAATATACCTCAGGAAAAAATTATCTTCAGCTCAAATATTTAACTAGAAGAGAAAACTTGGAAGTTTTCAGGGTTGAAAAAGCCTGAGTGACTAGAAGAACCAAGGAAGCTCATCTTAAACATCAAGTTCTCCCACAACAAGATATATATTTAAAATTGTACAATCTTCTTTGTTCATTCATGATGATCCAGTTATAAAGGAGATGAATAATATTATAGATATTCCACACAGGAAGGGAGATAAGCAATCTCTATCTAAAGTGCATCTACACTTCTTTCTTCACATTATTACTGAATATATTAGTGTATATTGTGCACACGTTTTTTAAATCTACAAGACCATCCAAACTGTAGCAGTAAAACTTTCCAGTATAGACTCAACCTGTAGATACAGCTCGAGTAGATACAAACCTACAGCATAAGTCAGTAAAAAGAAGATTGCAACTGTAGTCTTTGTGACCTTGTTAAACCCCTGAAATATGGTATTTATTTATAAGTGCTGCATTATTAAAATTGTGTCATTCAGTTGCTTGCATTTCAGAGATAAGTAACCAGATACCAGTAATGTGGATGGACTAACCTGTGAAGAAAGAACTACGTAGGTATGGTCATGGTATTTTACTCCCTAGTTAATGATGTTTGCAAGTTGTTGTCCTGGTGTGGTTTAAAGACGTAAGCTAAGCAGAATTTGAAACAGAAAATTCTTTTTGCCACTTCTACAGGAGGAAGGTAAAAATGCATGCAATAGTATAACTGCAAAGTTCAGTAAGTATCTTCTGTACAGTGAGATACAGAAATAAAGTGTAGGGGAGATGTGCTGACATTCTGGCAATATTTGAAGAACATTGGTAGAAGAAAAGAGTAGAAGATTTATTTTAGGTGGTAGACTCCATAGCTGTGATTGTTCTTAAGATAATTCAGGCAAATGCTTCATCTCAGTATCCGGCAATAATCCTGACAATAAGCCTCCACAAGATGAGATTAAAAAAAAAAAAAAATAAAAATTTGCCATTAAAGCTAAGCCTAAACTGAAACTTGTTGAAGGCAATTATGTGTTGTAAGGACGAGGAAAACATGACAAACCCCATTTTTCTCATTACATATCTCAGTCAGGAGTATGGGAGCACGGAGTAACTATTTCCGATGCTTATGTCAGATTTGTTCAATCTATACTGAAAAAAAGGCTTTCCAAATGGCAATGTGTACTAGCCACAGGAAGGAATTTTTCATGCTGCTCTGATGCACGTATCCGTCTATACTGAGACACCAAGTTAAGTCAGGTCCAGGAAAAAATTTCTGGGATTTCTGGGTCTTCTGAGGAGTCAAGTTGTGTTGATAATGGCAGTCTTCTACTGTGGATACTGATAGCTCCCACAGTCTCCATTCCAGGTGTCTTTCTCTACAGACTCTGCAGACACTTGTGGTAACTGGGTTCAACTAAATGTCCCAGATAGGTGTTGAAAATTCATATGAGTTCAGGGCAAAATGTATCTACTGCTCTGGCCTACTGTCCTTCATTCTCCTTGCTCTTCATTGTGATCCTTTGTTGCATATTTTCTTAGATTAAATGTGCAAGTGAAATAATAACTGTGTCCTGGTGACCTCTGGTAACAAGTGTTATTTGCACAGCACTCAGGATAATAGGAGCTCACCTGACTGTGTCCCACAGGTCTTACCTTCATACAAATAATTATTGGTACCATTAGGATAAATGATCTTTAAGGCACCTTGGAAAACTATTTCCAAAGAAAGAAAGAAAAATAGAAAACAAGTACTATGATATTAAGCTCATTTTCCAAGAGTATGTAAGATAAAGGAAATTAAAATCACATTGATTGTGGGGAAAATAATGAAAAAGTAAAGAGTAAAATACAAAAGATCACTTTCAAAGGGGAGAGGTATAAGAGGAGTTTAAAATTTAGTGGTCACAGAAGAAGGAACAGCACAATGTGTCACATTAATAAGCACTGTAAGTAGGGATGTTGATTAACTCAGGAATAACTTATTATAATATAAATGATAGGACATAATGGAACTGAAGTGACAAGGTATGCAATGTGTATTAGAGAAAGCAAAATGAAAGTTAAATTCCTATGGGACAAGTAAACCTTTAGAAAAATTCATAACAGGTTGGTTAAAAACTGGGTTTAGAAGTTTATAAATTAGAGGGGAGAAGAAAATGGAACAGAATCTGGACACAAAGCGAGGCGGTTGGTATGCTGCAAATGTTTCTAGACAAAAAGTAAAAAGCACTATTAAAATAAAAGGAAAAGTATCATGGAAGAATGCATATATTAACTGAAGAGAGAATAAAATGTGGGGTTTTTCTGTATATAACACCACACCTAAGTCCAGTGGCAGTGCATGGCTAATAATTGACCCTAATAATTGACTTCTCGGGACTCATCCTCATGATTAAGAAAATGCACACCTCTTCCTATCACTGACAAAAAAATCCCCAGGTAATTTTATTCAAATGTACTAAAATACATATAATTTGATAGATATTTAAAAAAGGGTTACTACAAATACTCTCTGTGACATTGGAAAAATCTTTGTATGCCAAAATCACCACAACTGCAAAATATATCCTAGTGAGAGCTGACTACCTCCTCTTCAGGAAATAAAAGGGGGGTTGTGTTGGAGTGGATACGCATTGCTTGCCCGTTTCTGTAAAATTACTGGTTTCAATTAAATTACACAATATCCAGAAATTTTTTATTCCTTAACATTTTAATTTCTGCCCATACAAATTGACTAGGATTACAACCGCAATGATAACTTCAGGAAAGATATCGAGAAGGCTTACCAAAACCAGTGCATTTGCATGCTTACCACAAAACAAAGCAGGGCAGAAGAATATATACGGAATTACAGGATCCGCTATGCCTCATGAAATGAGCACAAATGAAGCGGGACGGGGGCAAGAAAATGACAAAATGGTGGAACTGAGGAGGTGTATTCAGATAGAAGAGTGACTGCAAATGGTGCTGCAAACCCAGGGCTTAGCAGTGTGAAATGAACGTGTAGGTTAAATTATTTTGTTGGCAGTACCCTGAGAACTAAAAGCAGACATTTTGAATCTGGCATATTCAGGACTTTGAGTATAATAAAAACTGGATATCATTGAAGTGGACTATAAAGAAATGCATAGAAGGCAATAAAGAAGGAAATATGCTATTAATATCAGCTAGAAAGATTAATAACATAATGGAACCAATGAGAAAGTAATTTTATACTAGACATAATATTATTGTTTTCTTTAGCCTTATGCCTTTGGACTACATATGTCAGGTATTCAGAATGTTTGTTTTGCATACCACGTTATGTGAGCAGATTACAGAATGCCTGGAGAGGCATTTGTGACATATGGGGCACCATTTTTAGTCAGTGAAAATTGGAAGACATTTGTATTGATTCAATTTAATAAGTATTTTTAGTAAAATTAGAGAGTCTGTTAGAACACTCTGATACGTTTTTGAGATGACTAAAATGCTGCCATTGCTAACCTGGCAGTCAAGTGAAATTTTTGAGAGCAAGCACACCATTTATACAGTTAATGTAAGCCACTCAGACTGTGGTACTAAAACACGACATCCAAAAGGTGACCAATTTAGTATATTATAAAAGTGCGTTACCTTTACAGCAAACCTTGCCCCAACTAAGTAATTGGTTTTTTAAGAAGCATGATTAGGACAAAAGTGCAAAAAAATTAAGAACAACTGAGTTGATTCAGAAATCAGAGACAGAGCATGTCAGAGAGGAGATTGCAGCTCAAAAGAGAGAACATGAGGATCCTGAGCTATGACTAATGAGGGCAAGCATAAATGCAGCAAAAATAAATTTAAAACCAATTTTTGAAATTGTCAGTACCTGGCAATTCAGAGAAGTCTTCCAGCTGACAATAGAGTCCTCCATAAAGCCTGTAAGAAGTTCATTCAGTGCCAAGGGTGTTGAGGGTAAAAAGGACTGAAAAATCTAAAATTAGAGATAGCAATAGTAGGATTAAATAGATTAATATGAGGGAAATTGTACAATCTAGATGAAAAATTATAGGAAAAAATTATCCAAAGTAATAACAATTTTTAAATGTTCCACACTGCAAGTGCTCAAAAGTTATAGACATGTAGTCTGTGCTTGGGGAAAGTAGAATTCATATCAAAAAAACTCAGCAAAATTATGTTATGTGTTATGCTTGGAGGAAGAATTAATTTCAAAAAAACATAGCAGTTCTCAAAGAATTCCAGGTGTTATCATAAGCAAATGTGTATGGTCTAAACGGAGGGAAAAAATTACCATGTCTTCTTGTTTTGTATTAGTGTCCTATGGCAGGAGAAACTATTGATTAGTCCACACAGTTGATGTGATACTGGAAATTAGAAGATGAATGGTAAGAGGTTAATGAAGGTTTAATAAAGCCCATTGGACACATAGACCACTCAGGAATGTTATCTCACAGTGGAGCTCTCCTGTAGCTGATACTCAATGATTCATATAGCCTATAGACAAAATGGGGCATTACACTAAGTAAATATTCCCCTGGCTATATAACAAAAGAGAAATTTTAAGATTTAATTAATTTAAAAAAAAGCATTTACCTAACAACCAGAAGTACATTTCACAGTGACTTTAAAGATAAGTTGGGATACAGATTGAAAGCTGAGAGTAAAATTTGAAGTTGTTTTCCAAGGAGTCAGATAGCAAACTTCAATTAACATTAACAAGACCTATGTTGTTAAAAACAAACAGAGTTTTAAAAGGTGAATTTGAAATCCTGACACTGACTTTTGCAAATGGACAAATGAGGAGTGTAAAGAGTAACCAGCTACAGTGAGTAACTGATGTGTTAAATTTTGCAGGGATGAGCTCTCATGAGGATCCAGCTCTCATTTTTTAGGGACACGGACAACTAGAGAATTTAACACAGGCACATGCACATTGCCCTCCCTAAGAAAAATGCCTTTAAAACAGTTCAGAGGGTTCACTCTTCTAGTAAGTTGCTCCCTGTTTTATCAGCTGCCTGATGGCATCCTTGTTATGGCAGATACTTGACACTTCTATCTCCTGTTTTGCACAGACTTAGCAAATCTTGGCACTTTTTATGGATTTGTTTTATTGAATGAATCATTCATATCTTTATTCTACTTCCCCTGTAGCTTTCTCCAGCCGTATCTTTTATTCTGATTAATGTGACAGTGCAGAAGACTTTGTCTGTCATCTAAAGTCACGTAATATCTCAGAAGGCACTGCAATAAGATGTTCACCTTCTTCTCAGTTTTATTCTGGTCCTTTCTTTCACTGAAAATTTGGGGAATTTTACTGGGAGTCTCATCATAACTAGTTTTCAACATGTCCCTGGCAACTCAGTCTTTGCCTGCTGCTTTTCCGGGCTTTAACTAGAAGATAAAATGTCTGGTTCTGAGCTTCTAATTTCTTTGTCAATGTCAATCATTTCTTGGAGTGATGGTCCACTTAACATTTCTAAAAAGTACTCTGCTCATCAACACCTTGACTCTTTTTCCATGTTAAACGCTTTGAATGTTAGTGCTTAAAAAAATGAATAGCAATATATGTCTCCAAGTTGCAATGAATGGTCCTATATTCAAAATCGAAACAAGGAAGTTATTTTTTTTCCATTTGTTATGTTCTGAAGCTACATCTGCATTTTCTTTGGTCACACTTAAATCTTCCCCAAGTTGTGAAATCCTTTGTGAAAACTCCACAATGTTCACAGGAAGCAACAAAGTTTTTGTTCCTGGAACAACCAAGAGTTCTGCTCCCAGCTCTGTCACACATGTGCCAGTTCTGATAGGTCATTTTGTGCCTCTCAGTTAATCCTGAGGAAAAATGAACCTGTAAAGTTGAAGAGAAGCTGTAGCAGAGCTTTAAAATCGGAGCAACTTGTACTACATAATGGTAATCACTGTAATTTACTGTATTGGATACCTAGACAAGCATGTAAAAATGTGCTACAGATTAAGGTGCCTATCTATATGACACTAAAATTGGGCTGAAGTATGAGGAAATTAACTGTTCTTGCCTGCGTGTACGAAGAAAAGACAATTTTCAGTGCTGTCAGCACTATCAGTATGGAACTTATGGGTAATAACATTATTGTAAAATAGATTCTTTAAAATAAAGATGATAAAGTATTTTTGTGCACTATAGAATAAAACATGCTTTAAATGAAATAGACTAATTTTACTGACGATATTGAAGAAATGTCTTTCTTGACAAAAAATCTGAACAGAGCCCAGGCAATGGTCAACAGTACACACTGAAATTTAATACGTCATGCAAAAATCTGTGTTATTTTTTACAGGATTTGAATGTATCCAGTAGATCCCTTGACACTGTATATGTATAAATCACAACTATTAACCTTGCTTTTAATAAAATGCAGCCAGTGATCTATATCAGCATAGATATATCAGTAAAACCTAGAAATATAGATGTAAACCTAAGACTGTGCTCCTAAATCATGCTATCAAGTCTCTTTCTCTCCTGCATATGTCTACAAAGGACTGGTCCAAATCTGATTTATTTTTTTTTCCTGTTTCTTGGCCTAGTACAGATCCTTTATGTTACTTAAACTCACTTTTTTACTTACTGAATTTAAGCAACCTGGTAAGCATGGTCTGAAGGACAATAAAGCATCTTAGCACACATACAGTTGGATAACTTAAAGAACTTGGAAGGTAAAGGCTCCTGAGACATGAATAATGCTACCTCAGGTTAGACTGGACTTTCAGCAGAATGTGTAAAATCTGGTCTATACTAATTTCTTTAACCTGTATAATGACAATATACTCTGTTGATCACATACCAGGTTAAAATACAATTAGTTCTTTGCTGGAGATAAAACCCATGGAAAAAAAAAAATCACCTTAGGTACACAGGTTGTTCAAATGGAAAACCCAGACATCTCACTGGTATAGTACAATAAAACACATTTGTCTTTACAAAAACAATAACTACTGTGTTCTAGTAGAAAAATGAATGCCAGCTAACAATCTAAAAGCAATAAACAATAAACTTAAATTATAAAAGTCAATTAGTATGCCAATTAGTCTATATTGCAAGGAACTTACGTGAAAATTCTTATTTTTCACTGTCATACAAGGTGTCAAGGAATGAACTATGTCATTTAGGATTCACTAATAATTATAAAGGGGAGTTTGACAGATTATGATGTGACTCCATAAAGTAGTAATGCAAAAAAGCTACTCACCAAATGGTAAAAGCTTTTATACTTCTGCAGCTTTTAAGAGGGTACACATGGTAATAGAAACTCACTTTGCAAAAAGACAAATAAATCTGCGGATGCATATGCTTTGTGTCAGTTTCATGTTGTTCCTAAACAAGATTTTTACTGAAAATGTTCTCAGTGCAAAAAGATAATAACGTGGAGAAAAGCACATTCATCAAGTACCACACACAAAACCCAATACCTTGCTTTATTCTTTTGGGAATGACACAAAAAAGTTAATAATCTGTTCAAAGCAACAGAGTTCACTATTCAAGAGTGCAAAAGGTACTGTAAAGGCAAAGACTACATTACGGAAATATCACATGCATGCTTTTTTGTTTAATTTCAAAACAGAAGCACCTGACTTTTAAAAGAGCTGGACATCCAATGTTCAGCCTACATGTTTGTTTCCATTTGTTTTTTCCAGTTCTTGTCTGGGATTTGGTAAATTTTGAACATGGGTGAATTGAAATCTACTGCTTATTTATGGATGAATTCTTCATTTGGCTTTTGTCCTGTAAAAAGCATTAGCAGTCTTTGTGGAAAGATCATGAAAATACCTAATTATTTATCTCCATGCAATGACAGCATGAATTTATATTGCATACAAACTATTTTCACTTAGATGAGTAGGAACTCCTATGGTCCCCAATAAGGCATTTTACCAAATGAGCCTTGAGAGGCTCACTTCTGGCTGAAGAGATTTGGGCTATGCTACATTTCTGTGCCTGGAAATTGGGTCTATTCAAAGCAAATATCACATCAGACTTTCACAAACAAAGTGTTAGTCTGTCTTCCTTGAGTTCAGCGCAAGGTCTGATCTTTCTTCCTACTCTGAGATTTGGTGCAACTACCGTCTTTAGTTTAATCCTTCCAATTTATACCTTCTTTCTTTTTCTGTAATAATTATAATGATTCTTAAAATTTTATCGGTAGTGAATGATTCTTTGTTTTTCATCATGGAATCTGATAAGGGAAATACCAATACAGTAGGGAAATGAAAGCAGAAAGACAAAACTAAGGACATTATCTGTGATAAAGAATTCTAGCCAACTACAGAATACGAGAAAAAAAGTCACAAGTTCTAAAAAATGTCCAGCCTTAGAAGAATTGTTTAACGTCTGATGCTCTGGAAAAATACACCTTTTCTCCATATACTTATTTAAATTGTTTCCTTGGAAATAATTGCCACCTGGTTCCCTGATGTATTCTTCACTGTGGATTACTCTGAGGATGCAGTGGTTATGTATGTTTTTAATGCTTTGTTTGAAGCATATGAGTTTTTGAACCACATTTATGAGAAATGGCTTTCAAGACATGCAAAGTGTTTGAGAGACCTCAAATAGAAACCATGCCCTCAGGATTTGCTCCTGTCAGAAGCATGCCTGAGAGAGAACAGAAAACCAGTGTGGTGTTTGCTCATGACATCCCCTGGGTTTGCGATTTATTCAGTATTTCAGAAGGATGGATGGTGGGTTGAAACTAGACAAAGTTACCATGTAAGCTAATGGTCCCCCGTGTTCCTGCTGTGCGGAGGTACGTGGGGGAAAAAAGCTCATGCTTCTCACAGTTCCTTCAGTGCTTTGGATGTTTCTAACTGTAAAGAAGGCATCTTTAACAAGATGTTGTGTGAATGCTTGTTGCATTTTTCTCCTTTCAAACCTTTCAGGAGCACTTGGTAAGAGCGCAGCCAGAAAAAAAAACAAAACAGCAAAAATCCACCAAGAACCAAACAACGAATTACCCCACGAGAGTGCTTAGTACTTCTTTATTCCATGAGAACATGCTGGTAGGGTAGCCTTCAGGTTTTGCATTCAGCACTTGCCCACTGCTGGCACAGGAGTGTCTTCTTCAAACGTGCCAATATAAATTTGAATTTGCCCCCAAGTTCATCTGATTGACATGCTGTGGAACACTTCAAGGACTGCTCCATAGTCACCATATACAAGGACTCAGGGTAGGATCTGGAAAGGGTATGTTACAGAAAAGATGCCTCGAAATGATAGTACTGACTCTGATAGTCAAATAGAACCTAATGGTACTGCAGGTACAACTACAGTCATAATTTGAGATGGAATAGATATTTCAAGATCTGCAAGAAAAAGGCCCTGATAAGGAATGTGTTACTATATGGCCAGTGTTTAGTTGCATGAAGATAGTATTTGCTGACAAATGTTGTTGAATTATTTTCCTAGTGTACATTTTCCAATGCATTTCTAATGTGATCACTTATTATTTAGTTCTATCTCTATTTGATGAAAGCATAAATTAAGATAAAGTGCATCAAGGTTACTGATGCTTTCTGATAATAAACTAAAACTGTTGATTAAGCAGATGATGAGTTTAAGTCAACATCCTTTATATTAAAATGCTTGATGTTGATTTATGAACTAACCTCACGAAAGTTTCATAAGTATAAAATAAATGTTAAATTATGATAAAGAATATTTTACTTTAGCATAATTTAGTATCTACTGTTTTAATATTGAAAGTCATTTAAGTAAGAAAGGACATAATTAAGCCCTATCAATACACTGAACTTTTTATTTTTCAGATTAAAACATCAGAAGTATTCTTGGTCTTTCATCTTGATTAGGCAGTGTATTTGTTTTGGATTTCCATGGATATTTAATAAATGTTATCTGTTTGAATGAAACTCCTTTTTGAAATTGCTTTTAAAGAACAATTTAAGGAATTAGTTTTGCCATTTCTGTGGCACTTAGAGGTGAAAAATTTTTTCCTGTTCCTCCCTTCTTGGGAAGTAAGAGTTTTGGGTTTTTTATAATGAAACAGCTATTTTGTATTTCTTTTGGTGCCATCTTCCCTCACCAGAATTTTCCTGCCGCCTTTCTTGCAGGCTGGACTTCAGGCCAGGTGAGATACTTGTCTGTGCTGCTTACTTGAAGACACGTCCCTTTGGCCAGTTTTGGAAGGGTTCCTGTGATTTTTCTGGGACTCTTTCATGCGAATCCTTAGGTATTGGCTGCAAACACATGTCACCTCCAGCTTGCCACTGTCTCTTCTGGTGACAAGGCCTGAAGAGTCCTTTCTAGATTATCCTTTATGTGGCTTGATACAAAATCCCCCACTCCTCTTTTCGGAACTCAAACCGAATTCTGGTGATTACATGGCACCACATGGATGTTGTGTGCTTGGGTTTCACTACAGAGCCTTTTCAGGATGTGCTTATCATACACTTCTTCACAGCACCCCTGCTGGTCCTTTTAATTTCAGTTTCTTTCTGAGAGCACATTCAGCGTAGCACTGTTTAAAAGGTACTTTCAAGTTACGGATTTCATGCCACTCCAAATTAGCAAACATCAACAATGAATGTTATTCCTTCTCTTTCCATGAACCTTCCTCCTCACACTTTGTATTCAGCCCTTAGCATACGAAGATTAGCTCATTACAGCCAAGGGAAAAAGAAAAAGAAAAAGAAAAGGTTTGAATGTATCCAAAAACTGTTCAATATTCTCAGCGGTCCCCAAAATGACATTAAAAAGAATAGCATGCTTTCTATCACAACAAAATCTAAGGTTATTCAGCGTTGTTTGAAATACAAATAATACAGAATTATTTTACTATTAAACTGAAAAGCTTGCAGCTGACAGCAGTTCATTTTTTTTGGAGTTACTGTGTTAAGATCCTTCAAATCTACTTGTAATGCTGAATAAGAATGATCCATGGATTAAAAATCAGTGAGGAGCTTTACAGAACACAGCAAATAAAATACAATACTAACCTTACACTTCAGATACAGGATGATTATAATCTCCACAGCAGACAAGATGGGCAAGATCTACACATGCTAAGAGAAATTAATCAAACTGTACTGCAACGCTTGGCCTGAAATCTGAAAATGCTTTTAAAAGTCAATAAAGAAGGCCTTATCCTCAGCAGAAGTAAATCCATCTGATATGTCCACTTACATCATTTGAAGATCTGCCCCAATGTTTGTAAAATTAATGGACTACACTATATTACTTTCATTTTTCTGCCTGTAAGCTGGAAAGGTATTTAGTACACAGCTGCATCCCCAACAGTATTGTCTAATAGAACTGGGGTTTGCCTTGTAGCCATGTATGAAAACATACAGAAAGAAGTTAAGATCCAGAGGGCTGGATTTTCTGTTCACCGGGGCCAAATAAGTATAACCCACTGCTTTCCCAGTTTGGAGGAATAAACAACATATCGTTAAGTGAAACAACCCAGAAAACTAAAATGAAAGCAAATGTGGGAGGTGGGAGATGAATGACCTAGTTCTCCTTTATACAAGAATTGATATTTCTTAAAATGTTTAACTAATGCAACAATTTCTGCCTACTTTATAATTCAGAAAAGTGAAGAATTCGAAGGGGAAAATACAGCAAAAGCTACGCTAAATAAATAAATAAATAAATAGATTTCAGTGATAGAAATAATCATGGACATGCTACATAATACTGAAGATTTTTGGCTTTGTTTTAGCATAGTATAGTTCTTTTTAGTTAATTTAATATAATTTTTCTCAATGCACTGAACTGCATTAAATCAAGGAATTAATAAAGGAAGACTATTTAATGTGAAAATAGAGAAAAACATGGTTAACTCCAACTTAGTTGAAAGGTAAGCAATTCCTATCAAAGCAAGAAACAGTAAGTCCTTATCTCATAATTAAAGTGCTTGAGTAGGAAACACCTCAGGGAATAGTCTAAATACAGTTAGTTAACAAAAGCAGATGAAAAAATAGTGTGGGTATTCACTGGATAAATCAATACATAAAGTAACCCCACCCTTCCAATTTTGGCTCACTGACCAGCTGGATTTGGTATGCTTACAATGCTGAAAATCAAGCTTTTTGAATTGAAAAGTGTGGAAAATAGACCAGTGTCTTCTTAGTGAAATTGATAATATGTAGAATCAGTGTCCTACCTTAAAATGAAATGACAAATGTGATTTTCAAAGGAGCCTAAGGGAATTAAGGTTTCCAACTCCAGTTGAATTTTATTAGGATTTAGAAGTCTAATTCCCTCATGCTTCTTTGACAATCTCTGACTAAATATTTACCTCCTCTCTGCATTTTATGCCCTTTCTGCATTATTTACAACATTCAGAGGCACCACGGCTCTCTGGAGCATACTGTGATTGTGTAGTATGTTCTCAACCATTTTATCTGCTTATGCCAAGAATAGTTAGCCAAAATTTGAAGGTATGTGAACTATTTGTTGGACAGGTAAGAAATTAAACCAAGTTGAAGAATCAGGAC